>JAHPZR010005363.1:37500-77500 GCA_019787425.1 Platygyra sinensis
ACATACATGTACAATGTAGTAACATACATGCACATCTTTTGTACTTCTAAAGCAGTCATGGTGCCCGGTGCTTTCAAATAGTATTGGGCTTTTGGATTGCCCTATTGACTGGTTAAATTTATTTAAATTTATGTACAGCACTTGTTTGATGGATAAGGTACAAATTTAGAATATATTTCCCTATATGTATAGGATTTTTGTCAGGGCAGAACCAAGGTTCATCAATGTAAATTGTATTTCACCCTGTTAAAGTAATGATCCTACATGTAGAACGCTTACTTTCAATTGGTAATCTGACTCTGTATTTTACTTAGGGACTATTATAATAGCCAAGGCAAAAAGAGATTTCCAGCAAACATGAACTTTAGCGTCTTTTTGATAATTCTTATATTGTTTACCTTGTTTGTTGCAGTCAAGCCTGAACACAAAGTGAACAGTTTGTCAAGTAACCAAACTGTGGTGGAAAATAGGGATGCAGAATTTAATTGCCGTACAGATGCAGTCCCTGATGTCTTGGATTACAGATGGTTTAAAGATGGTAACCAGATTTCCGAGTCTGGAGATTATACCATCACATCAATTACTGATGGAGAGAGACTGACAGTCAAGCAAGCTAAAAAGACCAGTACTGGCCTCTATTCATGTGATGGACGAAATGCCTTAGGAACTGGAAAGAAAAAATCTGCTTACCTCATAGTCAATTGTAAGTGATGTTTTACATTATGCATTTTAGGAATGCAACCATCTTTTGTCATAGCATGTAAAGGAAGTCATCTCTGATAGTGGATTCTGTCTTTCACTTGTCGTTTGGAGGGGTATGGAATGGTCCTCTCCAATTTGAAAGTGCTCGCAAAATTTGGCCTTTGCTCGAATTGCTCGCAAAAATTTGATGATTGCTCCCTTGCTTACTTGTGCCCGCAAAATTTTTGCAACGCACGCTCGGATTTTCCTTAAAATTCCCTCCGAGTAGCGTAAGTACAATTTGCATCTTGGAAACAAAAACTGACACTGGAAGCAATGTTTCCCGCATGGGAAACTGGGAAACATTGGGGAAACATGTGCCCGCCATGACATGGCCATGACATGGTTGTTGTTGATGTTTATTAAAACTGACCAGCCAGATTTCACTTCCAGGTAGTAGGGTACCCTGAAACACATCGCTTGTAAAGGTAGGCTTTCTTTAACCTTGAGAGGGAGCCTACTTGCTTGTAAACAGGACCTTAGAAAGTTTCAGATCCTGTTTAGCGTCCACCCATTGACTCTCGCAAAGCTACTGTAAGTGATGTAATTTTGCAGCAAATGGCATAATTATTAACAAGGCATGTTGCTTAGCTTTGCGCCTGTTGTCCTGTTTTGACAGTGTCAGCCAGATAACTTGGCACTAAACAACGTTTTAATAAAGAGAGATTCCAGCTGATGGAAAATTAACAATGAAAGTGGTTACTGCTCGCCATTTGCTATTTCTAAGGTGCTCGCTGCTCACATAAGAAAATTGATCACTGCTTGTGCTTGCAAAAATAAACGCACTGCTCGCACGCTCGCAAATGCTCAGAAAGACCATTCAATACCCCTGTTTGGGTAAGTGAAGTTTCTTGAGAAGATTTTTGCAAATATTCAAATTACATAGGTACATGGGGTTCAGAGCCACCTTAAATTTTCGAAAATTTAAGGTGGCTCTGAACCCCATACAGAATTTTTTCAAACTTTGCCAAAAGTTGCATCTCATCCTGCTTATCAAAATTCTATGATAAGAAAAATTTCATCGTGCCGTTTTTGAAATATAAGCGCTTAAAGCTGAAATTAGGGGTGTCTTAAGCAGGCCATAGTGTTGCTATGTGTCACGAAAATCCAATGTGTTCACCAGTAATTGGGCAGTTTTTTGATACCATGACTGTAGCATCAATTGATAAAGAGTGGTTATAATGACACATCAAAATCTACAAATGTAAGTCTTTGAAAAATGCCCCAAGGATGCAGAGGATGTGGAAGTAGGTGAATTATGCAGATCTGCACCACTGCATCCTGGCAGATGCCCTGTAATAATATGTTCTGTATCCATTCCATATCTGTTCCATACCCATTCTCTATCCCTTCTGTTTTGTTTCTGTTCTGTAAGCATTCCTTTGGTAAGTATTCTTGGAACTTGTTCAGAAGAATGAGGTTGTCGAGAACTTGTTAACCCGCATGCTTCCAAGGAATTAGTGGCACTCGCTTAAAACTGTTGCCTTATGCGAGAATTAACAACTGCCTCGCAAAGTGGAGGTTGGGTGCTTTAGACATCCAGGAGCTTCCACTATTGGCAGCCAACTCCTAGATGGAGACCGCTCCCATGGCTGGCAAATCCAGGCAACCCAGCCATCAGCCCCCATGTGGAAAGAGAAAAACAGGCACTTGTCACACTGATAAAACAGTGGAAAGAAAGGGAGGAACAGGGGAGGGGAGACAGCCTCCAAGGAGTCCCCACGCTCAGGAAAAACGCTAATGCCAGAATTGCTGAGTAAAACGCCATCCAAACGCTACAATGCCCTACGGACCAAGAGCAGGAGGAATCCTGGCGCATGCGCATATATAACAAACCGCTGACCGTGCTGGTCAAACTTGTGCTTTCAGTTATTAACTCAATCTCGTTCCCAGAGCCTCGTTCCCCTTGACCAGCGGTCGGAAAACAAGAGCTCTGGGAGCAACCATTTTGAAATAACAATGGAAATAACCGAATTCTGCCCATCCGGTCTCACGCAGTCTGCATCTACGGCGCATGCCTGAAATGGATGCTCCCAGAGCCTCTCGATTCCTGCCGCAGGCCAGAAGGATCGTGGGCTCTGGGGACGAGAATGTTATTAACTCCATTTAACTGCACTACAGTACCGCTCAGAACTAAACGAACATCGAACGCACGTTCTTAACGCGAAGGGTTAAACGCGCGCACGCGTTTTGCTGCGTTAGACTGCGTTTCAACTTCGCGTTATAACGCGTTGAAGTAAACGCATTAGTATGTATGAGCTTGGTTATTGTTTGCCTCTTTTGTTACTGTGTGAAAGGAAGTTAACGATCTTTCCTAAAGGTAACATTCGGTATGAACATGATTTGTTTTCAAGGAGCAGACAAGTTTTAAGTCTTTTGTACCGGCTTAATATAGCGACGGTTACTTTCAGACCATTTTGTTTTGTTTGTTTGGATTCATTCAACTTACGAATAAAATGATTTTCATTTCGAAAAATCAACAGATAAAGATAACAGGTTTTCAATTGACGCCATGAAAAAAAACCAACAGACAACATTGTGAGATTTATATTTTTTTCAAGATCTGATCGTTATCGCGTCTAGACACCTGGCAGCCGGGAAGTATTTTAAAAAACGTACATAATTCAGCAGTCTTCTTGGAATAGTAGATCTTTGTTTAGAAATGTCAAGCGATTTTTATCTACATGTAAATGCCCGGCAGCCAGGTATGGTCCTACTAGTAAATGGACTAAATGGGCGGCAGTCTGAAATTTTCACAGAATTTCTGCTGAAAAATTCTTTCAAACTTTTTGATGGCCTTTGATCATTTTTTTAGAAATGTAGACATAAAGCAATTCGAAAAATTATGTTCGTTCGCAAGATGACGAAATATTCGATTCAAACGTGGGCATACTATAAAATCGGCACGTGCTTGACACTTAGAAAAATGTATGCGTACATCGGCAGTTTTTAAAGATATTTATCGAACTGCGACAAACAGCTTCATTCAAGCCTGATGAGAAGATTCGAGGTTTCTTTAGAATAGCCAAGCGATTCTAAAAGTTATTGTGCATTTGTAATAGAAGAATTTTCCAAGGTTGTTCATACCATAAAATGGCAAGGGTCTTTATCCGACTGCTGGTCACGTCCTCAAAAAAAACTATTAAAATGCCCGGCAGTCAAATCGTCCACTGAATTTCCACAAAAAGTCTCCACGAAACGTATTGAGAGTATTTGATGTTTGTTCGGAAATGCAAAGCGATTGTACATGTACGCAATATTTTGGATTTGCGGTAGAGGAATTCGCAGGAATTACAGGTGTATCCAAGCTTTTTGACTGCTGGGCATTTTGTCTTCTTGAGACCGTGCCCAGCGCGGATCACGCAAGTATCATGAACGTGGCGATGTTCGGAGAATTTTATCTACCACAAATCCAAAATAATTTTCACAGTCGCGTTGTATTCCAAACTAGCATCAAATACTCTCAAAACATTTCGACGACGCTTTCTGTGGGAATTCGGTCACGTTTGTTGAAAAAAGTTGACACGATGTTTGTTTTAATTCACACAATGTTGCTTCAAGTTTGACTCCCAGGTGGTGTGCGGCCTACGATTGCGGTGCATTGTGGTTGTTAAATTTTCAAGATGGCGGCGAAAGGTCGAGAAAATGAGTAAGTTCTGACCTTCGTTTCGTGAGGTTTTAGATCTTACCTGTACTGTTTTCCTTGCGTCAAGTGAAATAACATGTACGTAGGCCTCATTGACGTTATAACAATCGGAAAGTTTGTTATTTTGTCAAATAATTTTCTATTTGAAAATGTCTACCCGAAATGTATGTAATTTGTGCCCGATTTCTTTTAAGAGATAATTTCTAGACTGTGGATAGACGGCTCTCCATAATGCTCTCAGAGTGATTCTTCAATGCTTGTAGTAGGCCAAGGTATAAACGCACCCCAACGCACCCCACGTTATACCTCACTATTTCCGTACTGGAATTGATGTGTTTTGGTCAGAAATGGTTAATTAAAGTTCGACGATGTGACCCAGGGAAGTCACGCTCTCTCTCAGGACGGTGGGAACGATTGCATTTCTCTAACTTACAAATTCAAAAATTCGTTTCTAATAGGTTCTATGATAATCACACGTACTTTGACTTGCTAAATGTCGCTTCATGATGCTGTTTGAAACTATAATGATGCAGGGACAGCTTTTAGGATGTGATAACCAAGCAAGCTAAGCATAATAAAGTGGTATTAGGCAATTTTCAAAAATATATTTGGAAATGTTACTTATAGCATCGATCGTTTGACTGTTGCTAATGTACTCATTGGAGGGTGAGGGAATCATTTTGCAGAATTGAATAAACTTTTAGCCCTAATTTCTTCTTCTACCAGTGTATTAGTAGTTTGGAAGCACAACCATAGATTTACTGAATCGATACTGAATATGTGATCTAAATTCGAGCAAATCTATCATAGATCAAAAGCAGACAGGGAGAGAACAGCCACTGCTATCATTTGTATATGTAACTATTGCCAGTAGGAATATTAAATAGGCATTTAAATTTACTAGAGTTAGATGAAAGAAAGTTGTACAAATCTCTGTACTTTTGTTCGTAAAACTGTCCCTGTAAATATTATACAGTGTTCTTGAAGCTCAGTTATGGATTGTAATAATCTATCACTGGATTTAATATTAGGATTAATATTAATCTGATTAATATTAATCCTAATTGATTAAGGCACAGCTCAAACCTCAGTAATAGATTATAATAATCTATTACTGGATTATAATAATCATTAAGATTAATATTAATCCGATTAATATTAATCCAAGTTGTCCTGCTGTTATTGCTTGAACTGAATTAAACTGATTGCCATTCAATAAGCGTTAACTTAAATTCTTTGGTGATTTACTTTAGAAGGTATAACAGCCTTACTATAAGTAGGTTTTTTCCTCCTTGCGTAATTTACAGACTTTCTCCAGTTATGTCGCTTATCAGGCGCCAGGTTAATTGCAGTCGTCTGGCTTTCAATCTGTTGTTCATTTTGTCGCGATTTGCATATTTCCTAGCACTTCTCTATGTGATTACTTCCATCCGATACAGCGAAGTTTTTGCCGAGTATGAATGCCATGATGGGTTTGAGTACAGAGTACATTTTCACAAGGCAACTTTAAATGACATGAGAAGGATTTTTCCTAGGTGGGTTAATTATCAGGTGCCGGGTTAACCGGTTAAAAGTGAAATCGTCTAGCTTTCGATCTGTTGTTAATTTTATCGCAATTTGCATATCCCCTATCATTACTGCTATCCGATACAGCGAAATTTTCGCTGACTATGGATGCCACAATGGGTTTGAGAACAGAATTACGTTTTCACAAGGCAGAGATGTTTTTTACGGCAGAAGACGGTTTTGTCTTTCTGCGGTAAGTGGAATAGTCAACAAGGTGAACCAACAATAATTCGAAGATTAAAACTTGTGCCGCGTAATGCGGCAACATCATTAGACACCTTGTGGTAGCGTTATAAAGCGGTTCTTCGAAAGGTCAAATTTTTCACTGCACTTGTAATTCGCTGTGTTTTCATTTGAATTTCGCTTTTGCATGGATTTACAAATCATGCATTTGTTTTGAACTGCAAGTTGTGCTTTGTTCACCATAACAAAGCATCAATAAAGGAATATTGGTTATGAATAACAAAGGCTAACGTGTTGGCAAAAACGCGTGGCCCTTTTGCATTGGCAATAACGTGTTGGCCATTTTAACGCGTTAGGGGTTCGTTGGGTAAACGCGTTTTAGGTTCGCTTAGTTCTGAGCGGTACTGTACATGTATATGTACAAACAATAGTCGCAAAATACAGGAAGATGGTACTTTATCCATGCCAATCTGTCTGCAAAGTTGACCAACAACACCTTAATAAACATGAACCAGACCATTGAGGTTTAGTTTTTGTTTCTTTTCACATGGAAACCTTTCAATCCCAGTCAAGAAAAAAAGATACAGATATGATGCTTGCTTAGTGTGTGTAAAAAGAAATAAAAAAGGACATAAGATGTTCGTTCTGTCATTTTCTCAAGAGCACTGTAGCTTGGAGCATTGTAGTGCGAATGATGTTTTGGCTAGTACTGTACATCATCATACATGTACATGTATATTATAGTACAGGCCTGTCTGTAAGTTATAGATTGCCTGAAGGGCAAGCCTAAAAATTACATTGTACACTGTAGTTTTCTTTGCACCCTGTTGTTGCTTGAATTTCAGCTACATGTGTTTCATTGAGTTGCACATTCTCAAAATAAAAGTTTGAAACCATGAGCTGCTAATACTGTCCTATCATGTTCAATGGCCGAGGGCTAGTGGCTTTGCTGTTAGGCTTGTAGATTCTGTTGTTAAATTACCTCAAAGGCAAGTGATTTAATTTTAGCTTTTTGGGAGAGTGTTTTCAAGGGGAAATTCATATATTATTGCGTTCTCGAGGAACGAGAGAATGCATCCTAATTTGGTTTGCAGGCGTGAGAAATCGAGATTTTTTTCTGCAATTTGGCCGCCCCTCTAAGTTTTTTTCAGGGGCTTTGGGCCTCATACGCGTGCAAGTGAAAATAACACGTGCAAGAGAAAATAACACGTGTGGCCAAATAACACATGCAAGAGAAAATAACACATGCGGCGTTTGGCCTGGTTGTCCTGTACATCGATTACGTAATGCTTGTACATTGCCTTTTTTCTGTATTCCTCGAAGTCATCCTTAAGTTTCCATTTCCTTTTCTTCAAAAAACCCACTTTCTATTGTCCACTCCAAGTCATGATAAAATGATGGGTTAATTTGATTTGATGTTGTTTTTTTTTTATTTCAGATGCTCCTCAGCAGGTCACTGTGACTCCTGCTGATCCAGCAGAAGTGCTACTTACTCAGAGTATAACACTGACATGTCAGGCTGATGGCTTCCCAAATCCATCGTACTCGTGGAAATTTAATGGCCAATGGAATGGAGTTACACAAAATACTCTGACAATAACAAATGCAGATGTACAAGATGCTGGGAACTACACATGTCATGCAAGAAATACTTTTGGTTTCAAGGAGACCACAAAAGTGGTTTATGTACGATGTGAGTGAGTTTATTACATGTTAATAATTCTGTGTTACATGTATACTGTTGTGTACCTGTACATGTAAGTTAGCTTCTGACCCAGTGCATATTCAGATTAGTTTCAAATTATAGTATAAAATTATATGAACATGTATCTGTAAGATTGTATTTATATGAGATGATTGGATTGATGTGGGATCAAAGGTCTGACAAGATTGTTCAGATCATGGAGCATCAAAAAAACCAAAAAACAAAACGGAAAAAAACAAATCCAAAGCACTTGTACACTGCACAACTCCATTCTTTGCACAAGTTTTGGTTGTGTGGTGTTCCACATCCAAGTGATCTTGGATTATGTTCCTGGCCCATGTCATCCCATAGAAACGTGTTAATTGTTCATTGTACACAATGAAAGTGAAGAATGATCATCACTGACAGCAAATTTTCTAATTTAAGCGATTGGAAAGAAGAAGGTGAAAAATTTGACCTTCAACGGGATTCGAACCCGTGACCTCCGCGATATTAGTGCGATTCTCTACCAACTGAGGTATGGAGCCACACATTGGAAGTGAGGTCAATTTATTGAGTTCATTATTATCTCCTGTGAGGAGAGAAATGATGTGAAGTATACATGAATTAATTCATTGTCATTGGAAAATTAATGCAATGATCATTCTTCACTTTCATCTACAACTGCAGTGCACATATGAATTATTTCATATATACTTCACATCATTGTACACAATGTTCACTGAACCAACAATTTCATGTATAAGGATATGACCGATCAATGCAGTTATGCACACAACTTTAATAAACAGTTTTAAAATTAAAGCCTGGAAAAATTCAGGCCTGAATGGAATTTGAACCCATGACCTCTGTGATACCAGTACAGTGCCTACTGAGCCATCAAGCCATCCGGGAGCTGGCCACTTCGTGAGTTCATGATAATTATACAGTCTGTAGAAGGTGAAGAATACACTTGTGAATATATGAAATTTCATAATAATAATTATTTAAACTGTGGACATTGATCAATGTGAAGATAAGATTGATCATCGCAGTTATGCACACAACTTAAAGTTGTGTGTGCATAACCTCGATGATCAATCATACAGTACCAGACAGAGGTAACCTAGCAGAAAAATCAACACAGAACGCATCCTTGGAGCGTTCCAATTAGCTTTCCTTTGGCGTTCCCTTGGCATTCCCTTGCCGTTCCTCTGATATTCTGGAACGCAAAATGTGACTGTTCATGGGAAAACATACTTTAGCGCCTATCCGTTAGATGAGAGAAACCGTTAACCATCCGTTAGTTACCCGTTAGAAATTTTTTTTTGTAAACGTTAGAGGCGTTCACCTAACCGTGAGCAGGAAAAGGCAAAACGTTAGAGGGGAAAGTGAAAGCGTTAGCCGTTAGCCTGCATCCGTTAGCTGTTAGCATCATACCGTTAGTTCAGAGTGAGCGGAAGCCCATATACGCAGTAACCACAGACACAAGATCAGATTTCAAGACATAGTTTATTCAAAGTTGACTGAATGAAGGGCCAAAATATTAAAAAAAAAGTTGTCAACAAGAAGAACTCGATTGGATGTGTAAAACTGATCAGAAAACAAGAAATTATATTATGCTTTTCAGTACGACAAAATGTCCCGCAGAAGCTGAGAAAATTGAATATGCGAAAATGAGTTAATCATTGACTTCGGAGGACAATACGAAACCAAATACCGAATTTCTATTCTTGTACTACAGTGTGTATAACGGCTAACATAAAAAAAAAAAACAACAACAGAAAGTAAAAGCGAAAGACACATGCAAGCATCAATTTGAAAACAAGAAATCATTAAATTTCTTCATCGGTGATTAAAACGCACTTGAAAGCGCACCAATTGTCTTTTTGTAGTGGTTGAAGGGAAAATTTTTCACTAGTAAGAAAAGTTTGATGACTCAGTACACCTTGATCTTCCATTACACAACCAAAACATTGATTTGTGTTCTTCCTTTAAGTCCCAAAAAAGTAGTGTATTTGGCCTGCAATGCGCCATGATTATGCAAAGGACGAAATCTGAAACTTGTCATGATTCGACAATTTGATGTAATAGCCCTTTTCACGGTTAGCTCTGCACATTTGCATTACAATAAAATCTGGCATGTATGTGAGGCAATTTTGGGCTATTTTGCAGTTTTAGCCCGAAATTGCCTCGCATCCACGTTGGATTACATTGTAATGCAAATGAGAAAAACTAACCGTGAAAAGGGCTATTGGCGAAGAAATGAAGAAAAACGAACTTTCTTCGGTAGAACTTCAAATTCTCAATGGAACGCGTTCTCACATTCTCAACTGAACACGTTCTTGTTCAGAACGCCCTCCAGCTTGCCAGAAATTTTGGCGTTCCTTTGGCGTTCCCGCAGCGTTCTATTTCGTGTTCTATTTGCGCTCCAGTAAGGCATTCCCTGTTAGGTTACTTCTCTCTGGTATTGTATCTTCAAATCATTCTCTGCAATTCAAATAGATGAAATTTCATACAGTCATTGAGTTGTATAATTCCATGTACATGTACAGTAATTGTTTTCAGTATTAAGTGTTCAACTGAGTGTGGGAGGGTTGTTGTGAGATCATACAATCATGTACATAGACTTCAAACTATTAGTCAGAATTTGAAACTTGGGGAATTCAAACTTTCCGTTCCTTTTTAGCTTTGAGCCAGAGACAAAAAAGCATCATGTACATGTGTTGAGTGTAAAATGTGGTCTCCGTCCACATATAGATCTGTGTAAAATTAGTCCTTAGCAGATTTCAAAATTGGCTAAAAATATAAGCCAGAAATTCTTTGAACAGGATGTGGAAACACTTCCAAGAGGTATATGTGTAACTGGTGAAAAATTACACTGAGTGTTATGTATATAACTATTTTACATTGCACTATATGGCACACAATTCAGATGTTCTTGCGAAAAATCCTTTATTGATCAAGAACTAAATAGTATTTATTTCAAGTGCCTATGAAGTAAAAAATAATTGCTGCTTATTTGAAAGGCCTTTCAAAGTATAGATGAATGGCGTTTTTCTTTTTAGAATATCTTTTTTCCATTTTAGAGATATTTACGTTTTTGTGAGTAAAGTGATGACGTCAGAGGTGGTTTCACTAAAACAGTCCAACACTCGATCAAGAATATCTCTGGAAATATTAAAGCAGTGTTCTTCAAACTTGGCATCAGGACTGTACATCACAAAAGAAGCAAAATGACACCTGTCGTGTCATTGTCATGACAACAGTTATGCCGCTGGTCCTGTTTTAATTAAGAATAAAATTCCCAGATTTTATCATAAACAAGGATCATACACTCACAACAGTCTAATGGGGATAGTTAAGGCAATATGGGAACCATTTGTGTGTTGAGCTAGACCTCTCTGTCCCACTTAAAAAGATTGCAAATGGGGATATTTGGTTTTTCACAGAAAGAGACTGGAGCTGAAAGTGTTGCCATGGCAACAACATAGTAGGTGTCATTCTGTTTGTTTTGTGATGTACACTGTACATTTCTGGTGCCAAGTTTGAAGAATACTGGTCCAATATTTCTGGAGATATTCTTGATTAAGTGTTGAGCTGTTTTAGTGGAACTGCCTTAGTATGACGTCATCACTTTTCTCATTTGCATAATACAAAAACATAAATATCTCTAAAAAGAAAAAAAGATATTCCTACAAAGCAGACGCCATTCTTATTTACTTTGAATAGCCTTTCAAATAAGCGGCAATTATTTTTTACTTCATAGGCACTTTAATAAATAATTGAGACAAAAAGGAAACCACGGATCCATAGAATTTGACAAAATGTACTTTTTAACATGTTTCAAAGCAAACATGGTGTGCCAATGTTTAAGATCCCAATGACAAAAAGCTACATGTACTTACAGCTGCATGACATCTTGGTGCTCAGTTATATGATATGCTATTGTTACAACTATGAAATGAATCACAACAGACAATTTTGAAACCTTGGTTGGAGGACATCCAATGACTATTTTTCCAACACTGCACCAGTAACAGGCCACCAAAATTTACAGTAGTTGTACACAAGGGGATCAAGTGGATATGATACACTTGATATATATGTGCAGAGTTCACATGCTTAGAAGGTGCAGATCTGCTGTTAAATGTTACATGCACTGTATCAGTATGCAGTGATATACCACAACATGACAATGACAGTTTTCTCAGTAATGTTGTTTCAACTTTATGTCACAGATAAGCCAACTGTCACAAAGTTCACAACTGGAACGCCAGGTAATACTGTAGTGAAAGGCACTACAGTGACTCTTACATGCAGTGCAAATGGGTATCCTGCACCAACATACACCATCAAGCGACAGAATACGCCAGTAGTAAGTAATGGAGGAAAATTTGAGATTACAGATGTACAGCTAAGTGAAGAGGAAAATACATACAGCTGTGAAACTCAAAATGCAGAAGGGAGTGGACCAACTGAGCAACTAAAGATTACAGTGCTAGGTAAGAACCAGGATTACTTGTTGAAAGTGATGTTAACCCACTGACTCCTGGAGTTTTTTTCTCCCAAATGTCTGAGCATTAATTTTTTGTGCATGTCTCAGATTCCATTGAGCTGATCACCCTGATCTGGGTAGCAATGGAAAGATTTTTTCCTCCTCAGAATTTGAGTACAGATGATGCCAATTTTGGTCAAAGGCAATGACGTCTGAAGTGGAACAAATGCCAACGCTTATCGTGGCCAGTTACGGCCAATACTGGTCAATGGATTAAACAATCAACCAGTGTATAAAATTTTGAATCAAATAATAATTATTTGTTTCATTCCCTCAGAAGTGAAGTGGTATTGTGTTGACATCAGAGAATGGGACAGATGTTTGACACATACTATTTTCTTTTACCTTGTTTGTTGCAGTTGCTCCAACATTTCCCAGTCAACAACTGCCAACAACTAAACAAACAAAGACTGAAAATGAAACTGTGAGCTACTCATGCAGAGCTGAAGCCAAACCAGCAGCAACTATTTTGTGGCAATTGGACAGAAAGAATCTCACCGAAACATCTCCTTACAACTTCTCGGTTTCTGTTGCGCCAATCTTCCAGTCTAAACTCTTAAAGACCCTGGCATATCTTACCATCGATAGAGTAACCTGGAGGCAAAATGGGTATTTTTCATGTCTTGCTTATAATGATGCTGGAGAAAAGAGTCAAACTACAGAGCTTGAAGTTCGCTGTAAGTATAGACCAAGTTTATAACATAATGCAGTGTCTACATTGCATTGTTTTGAAGGACTTATGTTCTCAATGATTAGTTCCAGAAAATATCTATACTTCCCCCACAGAAGGAATTTTTTTTTTCTGAAAATCTCTACCCCTCTGGAAATTCCAATTAAGCTAAATACATTTCTTAAAAAAAATTTTGGTCTTGCAGGCACCTCTCCCACCCCCAGGAAATTCCAGTCCCTTCCACTGAGGGAACACTTATGGATATTTTCTGGAACTGCACAATTTAAAAATGATTGAATGTAAATATGTCTGAAGATGGACAAGGCAAGACCGCAAGCTAAGACAAACTCCAATTTGGCACTGTGAAGAACCTTTTGAATTCAGTTATTTTCCAATCCTACCAGACTGTACAGTCATATTTCAGGTTAACCTCTTAAAATGCCTATGAAGTAAAAAATAATTGCTGCGTATTTGAAAGGCTTTTCAAAGTAAAGAAGAATGGCGTTTTCCTTTTGGGAATATTTTTTTCTTTGTAGAGATATTTAGTACGTTTCTGTATTATGCAAATGTGGAAAGTGGTTCCACTAAAACAGTAAATAACAACACTCTATCAAGAATATCTCCAGAAATATTAGAGCAGTGTTCTTCAAACTTGACACCAGAAATGTACACCACAAAAGAAACATAATGACACTTACTATGCCGTTGCCATGACAACACTCTCGGCTCCAGTCTCTTTCTGTGAAAAACCAAATATCTCCATTTGCAATCTTTTAAAGTGGGACAGAGCGTCTAGGACAGCACACACATGGTTACCATATTGTCCTAACTCTACCCATTAGATTGTTATGAGTGGATGATCCTTGTTTAGGATAAAATCTGGGAATTTTATTCTTAATTAAAACAGGACCAGCGGCATAACTGTTGTCATGGCAATGGCACAACAGGTGTCATTTTGCTTCTTTTGTGATGTAAAGTCCTGATGCCAAGTTTGAAGAACACTGCTTAAATATTTCTAGAGATACTCTTGATTGAGTGTTGTACTGTTTTTGAACTTTTACAACCTCGTTTCCAGGGTCCTCTCTCTACTTCCAGAAAGTACCCTGGTTAAGGCTGGTCACGTGTCTGCTAGATTTTAGCAGATTCCAGAGATGTGATTGAAGGGAGGGGCTGGAAAGTTATAGTTTGTCTCGACTGAGCTCACCTACTGAGCCCAGTAGGGAGTGGAATTTGTAAAATGGCAAGCTCACAGCGAAGGAATCTTTACATTTGATATAGGAGTTCAATGCATTCAATGCTCGGATAAAGGTTAGGGCCACATTTGGCTGAATTTTTCCCATCGACAGTTGGACGGACTTTGGAATTTGTGGCGGTGAAAAAATTTGGCAAAGAACTTGGAACTGAAAACCACAACAGTAAATTGACCGTGCGGTGAACTTAATTTTATTTTTCATTCGGCGAAATCACAACGTATGTATTTACTCATTCGTTTAGAGTCAAACACTTCGTATGTTCGCCCTCAAGGGTAGTTTTGGATTTGATTTAATTATTCCGATGGACAGTTTGACGGTCATTTCCTTCTCTTGCAGCGAAAATTATCTACGAAGAATTTGACAACAACGTCTGCACGCCAAATACGCTTGATTAATTAAGCAGCTTATATTTTTCGATCGGCAAAATCATAATAGAGGCGTTGATGTATTCGTTTAGAGTTTGATACGCCCAGTTTTTGGCAGAGACTAGCTTTGAATTTGATTGAATTCATCGAATCGAAAGTTTGGCGGTTATTCGATTCTCTTGCAATGTAAAATTTCGTAAACAACAACGACATCAGTCGCGCGTTGTAAAATGCATTGCTTTTGTTTCAAAACTGTTTAGCGATAAATACAGTTTTCAGTCAAGAAAGTAGCTCCAAGTTGAATGTATCCCATCGATCACTTCACGGTTATTTAATTCCTTTGGTGTGAAAAACTGATTAAATTAATCCGAAGCAGGTTGTTGACAGTTATTTAAAAAAGCAGTGAAATATAAGCAAATTTCCCTCTCAATCAACATCTCATACTCATAGAAGTTCAGGTAGAGCCGAAGCACTGGCCAGGCAGGATCTGACAAATAAATTGCTTCCTTTTCAAAATAGTGTCCCTATAGCAGCGCAACATTCACCTCCCTAGAAGGTGTTGACAAAATTAAGTTGAGGACCCACCCTCCGTGCGGCTTGGGTTGGCATGCTAAGACACGTGACCAGCCTTAACCAGGGTACTTTCTTGAAGTAGAGAGAGGACCCTGGGAACGAGGTTGGAATTTCTAGTGAAACCACCTGTGATGTCATCACTTTACTCACAAAAACGTAAATATCTCAAAAATGAAAAAAGATATTTTAGAAAGAGAAACGCCATTCATTTATACTTTGAAAGTCCTTTCAAATAAGCAGCAGTCATTTTTTTTACTTCATAGGCACTTTAACCCCCATTGAGTTCAAAACTGTCAAATCACTTTTTCAATTAATTTGGCAAGTTTGGAAACTCGCATGTACGTAACATAATAGTCGTGGATGGGCTTGTATGAGACTTTTGGTTAACTACCAAATTAATTTGTACTTACAGTGTATTGTCAACTGCAAGTGAAAGGAAAGGACAGTCATGTAGTTTATTTGGATGTTGTGTTGTCAGTTTCTTTTACTCAGAATTCAGCATTCTCCTTTCTGCTCCAAACTATTGTGAGGAGTTGAAAATGCCGGTTGCAATGAATAGATAATTTTTTTGTCTTCAGATCGACCAGTTGCTCAGACCGTTGCTGATCAACCTAAAAACCTCACCCTGGACGAGGGAGAAACTGCTAACTTCACTTGTAAAACAACTGGAAATCCATCTACGGAAACACATAAGTGGCAGTTTAATGGAAAGGACATTCCAGGGGAGAGTTGCAGTGGATGCTCAACAACAACTTTTGTAAAGTCATCAGTGACCTTGTCAGATGCAGGATGGTATTCCTGTACTGGAACTAATAGTTTGGGAGAGGGACCTCCTGCAAGAGCACAGTTATTGATAAAGTGTAAGTGATCATGTGTTCATCCCCAGTGCACAGTTGAATTGTTAGGTTTATCAATAATTCCGTGGGATGCCTGTGGCAGGCCACGGTAAGTTTTCGGGTGAATTTCTTTTTCATAGTCGACGCAAAACGGCAAATTTGATTGACAGCTGAAACTATTTTTATTTCCAAACAATCTGCGATCAGTGTCGCAAGGACTGTAATTTCCAAGCATAATTTCTGCGATTCAGGCAAGTAACATTTCGCGATTCTGACAAGGAGAGGAAATAAAAATGAACAGAAGATAGGACATTTTAGAAGGCATTTCGACACTGTGTTTTGAATTGAACATCATCTGTTCCGTGTTTCGCACCGGCATCGAATTCACGGTTCACTGAGCCTGCCAAACGAACCAACGAGTTCAGGCACCAAACCTGCGTGTTCATCCGGCCGACGTCCCTAACTGCGTAGTCTCAACATTAACAAGATGTTTTTAAGCAACTTTGAAACACGATATTCATTGCATCAGTGTATTCACAAATCAAGAAGCCCATCACGGAAAATATCGACACCAACCAATTCAAAAATTGGCTCAAATATTTGTTGGTTTGCATATTTAAGCCTCGCGAGTTTTACTCTATCGAAATTTTCCCAGTTGAATCCGTGAGTCTAGAATCATGCTACGTGATGTGTAAAGTTTTGTGTATTCAGGCTTGCCCAAGGATTCTTGCTGACATTGAGCTTACCTGTTTACCAGAACGCACATGTAAATAATGTTTGCGAAAAGGTTTATTTCATTCGATGTTATTTATTTCCAGTGTTCCACTGTTAACATTTAAAAATAAAAAGGGAAATATGTGTTAAGGAGAATTCCGTATGCCTCTGATGGATGGAAACTTTAATCCTTTCGCTATCTTGAGTAAACAAGAACGGGAATAAACAAGAACACATTATCTATACCAGTTGCGTTACGGTGCGTTACGTTTTTCTCTCACACAAGTGATGAGCCTACTTCAGTTCTTTTCTCGTACAAAAGAACTTCTAATTATATAACAGACAATAAGTATTTTTTGTTAATGTTTTGGTAGATTCGTTACGTTCATTGACGGCAATACAGCCCTTCACAATATTTTAGTCTTCAAATTAGTAAAACGTTGCGTTACCATTCATGTCTTAAGATTCTCTGCAGTTCTCGCGATCACAACGTCGGAAACAGATCTAGCCTCAAAACAAATTCCATTTTTCAAATTGCAATATTACTTCTGCCAGTAATTTTCCGCCGACCTACGCTATTCTATTTTCCACTACAAGCACAGTGACAATTTCCTGAACACTTTCTTCAGTGATTTTTATGGCCGATCTAACTGATTAATCCGGCGTGGCAATTAACTCATTCCAATGCTACGCTCCCTAGCCCAAGCATCCCACGGAATCGCCTTTTGGCGTCTTGTTTGTTAAAATCTTGACTACAGTAGGCTACATGCCATAAATGTACATAAATTAACGCTTTCCATTAAAAGCAAGTCTGTGTAGCAGACTAATAAGAACCTATACCAGGGTATGTATTGATCATTACCAAAATTGTAAGTTTAATGGCTTAATGCAAATTTCCATTCAATGGATCAACTAAATGTATGTAAGCTTGTATACACTGTACATGTACATGTAAAGCGTTCTTAAAACTCTACTTTGATTTATTTTGATGTCTTTCCAAAAACGTTTTTCCAAAATTCGCATTCCCAAATTCAGTACCTGTATGCAGTCTTACAATGGCAGGTTATCCAGTGGTGTTTACGATAAAAATTAATAATTGACAATCATTCACCAAAGTGGAGGTGAACAGTGGCAGATAGCTGCGGACCAGAGGGTAACTTTATTTGTGACTGACAATAGTCATGTAACAGTTGTCTTTCTTGGGCTGCTCTAAGGTGGATAGCACTTCCAAGGCTAGTCATCTCTGAGCTACAGGGAGCCAATCAGCATGTGCAAAAAATACTATTCACTTGTGTGAAGGGAATCAGGGCTTCAACGGGATTCGAACTCGTGACCTCCACAATACCGATGCGATGCTCTACCAGCTAAGCTATGAAGCCACACACTGGGAGCAAGGTCAATTTATTGAATTCATATTTTCCCGTGTTGTGAAGTGATGTTTTTTTCTTAAATAATTCATATTTGTACTGCGGTTGTAGATGAAAGTGAAGAGTGATCATTGCAGTAAATTTCCCAATTTAAGCAACTGGAAAGAAGAAGCCTGAAAAAATCAGGGCCTCAACGGGATTCGAACCCGTACAAATATGAATTTTTTCATATATACTTCACATTCACTTGTGTGTAATATACTAATACTGTCTTTAAAGGGGCTCAGTCGCAGTATTTTTGAGTTATTTGAAGCATCGACAAAATTTCCTTTAAATTGAAGGAAACCTAAAATAATACTTTACAAAGATAGAGAAACATCAAAGAGATGATAATAAACCATAAAGGAACAAGGATGGTTAAGGATGAAGAAGATTGACGTGGATTACAAACAACGAAATTGAAAGGTTTAGTTAAACTTGTCAAACCGTTTAACCGTGACTGAGCCCCTTTAAGGAGAAGTAGAAAGTACATGCACATGTAAGTCTGTTCGTGTGGAAACGGTAATGACGGACTTGGATTTAAGGGAGCCTTAGAAGAATTTAGGTATAATTTTGAACTGCAGCTTGTACATGTACATTTAGTGACAGAGGAACATTAAACCTATTGTAGGATTTATTGATGCACTATACGGAACATGTACATATATTACAGTTTGCGGCTTGGTCTGGAGGGGGCACAGGTCACTGGGTCAGTGCATTGGAGGCATTCAGGTGCCACATGTGGCTACATGTAACTTTTGCCTTTTGGCAATTATAGAAAAAACTTATTCGTTTTGCATAAGTTTTTGTGAGCACTGCCCACCCAGGATTTCATGGTTAGGAACCTCTGGGCTCCTCGTAATTTGGAGTTTTTCACTGTTGGTGGACGATCAGTTAATATACATGTATTTTTCAAGTTCACTGAGGCTGCTGAGGTTGCAATCATGACATTTTGCTGACTGCCATTTTTGTACATGTACGAGCTTGATAACTGGATAAATGTAAGCGTTGCCCAAATGGCTTACGTGTATTGTCTCCCATGTCTTTTTAATAGATCCACCGGAAATTACATTCTATCAAAGCAGTTACACAGTTAATGAAACAAGTAATGTGACATTAGTATGTCGTGCAAATGGTGTGCCACAACCTAGAATCATCTGGACAAGGTCCGGCAGCAGTAAGGAGCTTGCATATGGAGAACAGTTTCTAATAGTCGATACCAAAGGCAGCGATGATGGTACATACCGTTGTATTGCAAAAAATGACATTGGGCAACAGGATTCAGTAGACATCACTTTAAATGTACAAAGTAAGTATGCAGTGGTCCTTCTTAGGTTTTTAAAGTGCTACTACAAGGCTGTTGCCTAACAATATTTCAAGGAGCCCAGAAGGGCAAAAGCCAAAATGTTGGTAGCCCAACAAGTAATGTTTTGGGAGCTGCTGCAAAAATTTAGGCGCCCAAAGGACTTTCTTGGGTGCCCCAGGCTGCTGGGCTCCTGTTCTCCTGTTAGGCAGCAGCCTTGTACTATGATAAAAATCATTTCCTTTTTTCCTTCAGATTTTGAAAGCATGTCGCTTAACACCTAACTGGCAAAATTTTGAGCTTTGAGTTTTCTCCAAAGACTTAATTTTGAGTGTAAGTTTTGAATTTCCCGGTCCGCAATTACTCACATTCAAAACTGACCGATTACACCTCAGAGGTTTGGACACAGAGAAAATGACGTCATTTACTCACTAGCTTAAAATTTCAGCGTGTAAACGCAACTTATTATACATGTAAAACGTGCCCGTTTAAAAGTCTGTAAGCCCAAAACTCCCGTGCTGCATATTAATTCAGCCGCGTACACACACATTGCATTCTTAAACTAGTGAGTCTTTGATGTCATTTTTAGTGCAGAGTGCACTATTGGGATGGTTTGGGGGGTTGACGCCGCTAACGCAATATGGCAATAAGGTGTAAACTTTAATGTTTGTTTAATTAATTAATTCCAATTAATTAATTAGCCTTGTTTTGAGGGGGTGGGGTAGGTACCTTCAAGTGCTACGTAAAACATACTACACTTACATCCTCCTATGGACAACAGACAAAACTATATATGGTTTCAATATATTCTTGTTATCCTAGTGGTACTATTTTCTTAAGAACAAAAGAAATTTACTCGAGGCGCATGCGCAGATTGTTTAGCATTAGTGTTATCTATATGTTTAGTAAGCAATACATTTCATACACAATTACAAACGAACGTTAAGTGCTTTTCCTTGTGGTAGAACACAGCATGTAAGACGCATGCGCTCTAGAATTGTCAGCATGATACAATCCGATCTCGAGTTGAGAATCATGCGTGCGATACGATAGCAGTTATCTTTCAGGTAATATCTGTTCTTCCTTTTAGTACAAAGAACGCCTTTATGACAGCGTATCTTTTGGAATCATCCCTAGCTCGGTTCAAAAATGTCGTGTGCTATTTCGTGTTTGCTTTAAAGAGGGAAACGAATGGATTTCCTCAGCCGCTTGTTTATTTTCTCCCTTCTGTAAGAGAAAAAGAAGTTCACAAGTGTATTCATTCGAAACATTTCCGAGTTAGCGGTATTAAAATTAGTAATGTCGTGACAAAAGAAACTTCTCAAATATTGCTGTAGACACTGTGGCACTTACGGAAACGGCAAATAAATTGAGTCAGTCTTTGAGGGGACTCGTTCACCGATGTAGGATATAACATCGGTCAAGTTGAAACGCTTTTTGGTTGTATTAATCGACATCATTTTGTATTTTGAACTGGTTTACTTTTAACACCAACGGTGGCAACCTAATATTAAAGAACCTGCTATTCTGAGACAGGACGTGACTATTTGCTAATTAAATTAGTAATTGTTTATCGATGATATGAAAATTTGCCTCTAGATTGAAACAAAATCATTCCTCTTCCAATTTTTTCATAAGTTAATAACATGATTTCATTTTTCTCAGGAAAAAAGCGAGCATATCTTCTTTGTGTGTTTTTGAGAAAACAAGGGTATCATGTTACAAACTTGCGAGAAAAACAAAAGTATCAAGTTACAAATGTTGGCGTTGAAAAACTAAAAGTATCACGTTTGCTAGTTCAACGTATGAATGAATTTAGAATGAACGAATTTCAACTTAAAACACCACAGTAAAATTTAAAACCGTCTTGACAAACTGTGATTGTAAGTTATTTTTGGGCCTTGAACTAACAAGTTACATACAGGCAGCTGATGACTCAAAACGTACTTACAGTCCTGCATAACACTCTGCACTATCTGAGATTGTCTCACTAGTCTCCTCAAGTACTTTAAAGTTAGTAATGGCGGACCATTAAGTAAGAAAATTCCAGTTAAAACAAACAAGTGTCTACTTAAAAGTTGGGTCAGTTAGTGTTTAGTTAACATATTTTTGAAATCCAAAGGGAAAAAAAGAATTGCTTTTTGGTCATAGTAGCACTTAAAGAGTTTTGTTAGAAATAAACTGTACATGTATGTTTTACTTCGTTTCAGCTCGGCCTACTATCGTGACTTCTACACCGATAACGACCCAAATACCAGGGGCCACAGGAGAGCAAGTAGATTTGACTTGCATTGTCAATGGTAAGCCGCCACCTTCTCTGTCGTGGAAAAGAGATCTTAATGCAATTATTGATCTAACCTCGTTAAATGATGATAAAGTCAAGAGCATCATTTCAGAGAGGGATACTAGTATTCTGAAGGTCACTGTCACTAACATTGGTGAGAAGTTCTACTGTATTGCTCTAAACCTCCTAGGAAGTGATAACCAGCAATATACCATACGTGAAAGAGGTATGTTGAGTTAACTATACTGCTTTATAATAGGTTTTTAGCAGAAACTGTCAGTGCGATTTCATCAGTCAGTCTTTTTGGGTGAGTTCCTTTGGAATATGGGAGCCAAAAATCAATAACAAAAAAAAATTCTATATTGATTGTAATGTTACTATATATAACTTGTAAGTTGTCCTATTTTGTATTTCTGATATTGCAGTTTAGACTTGATGGGAAAGTGTTGTCAATTAATAGATGTAGATATAGATGTATCAAAGAAACCAATGAATCCAGCCAAGTGAAGACAGGAATTCATCAGCTCCTTTGATCCAATCGTAGATCACAAATCCTGATCTTAATCTTTCCAAAGGAATGTACCCTTGACCACCAATATACAGGAATCGTTCATGACCAATCTGTTGAGTAATCATTCCCATTTACATGACCTCATGCAGAGCCATTTGCAAGCTCCTTCCCAGGGTCTCTCATCTTACCGCCTCCTGGAGATAAGGTGAGAAACCCTCGGAGCGAGGTTGATCCAATTTTTTCTCAATTTGTCATGCTTTGTCAGTGGAAATGGGTTGTAACAAATCATGTGATGCTCTTTTGAATAACGACATGCACTGATCCCCTCCAGTCCAAGACAAGTAAAAACTTGGCTGGAGATCTCAGGATTTAGATTAAGATTCGAATTTGTACAACATTATGAAGTTCTAGACGTAGTACAGTACTTTGCATGTGTCTTAATAAAGTGCATCATTCAATATAGTCTTCTCTCTATTGCATTTTGGCCATTGCTCAACAGACTTTTAATCAGGTCGTAGACTCTTGTCATTAATGGCGTCTCATAAATAAATTTCTTTTCAACTTTTTTGAGAGAAAAAATTCTTTTAATTTTCAAATCAAGAATGAGATTAGTCAGGCTAATTTTGATTCTTATCAACTACGAGTAGTCTGTTGTGCGTGGTGTAAAGGAAAACCTTGAAGAAAAAATGGTCGCACGAATTCCTAGGGGAGGGGTAGAGTCTACCGACAAAGCCAGAGAGTACAAGTCCCTCTTCCTCTTAGTCTGTCATGCGCGACGCAAAAGAAAACCGCTGGAAAAAAATGGCCCGTGGCGAAATTTATTAGTGGTCATGCTCGATGGACTAAGCATACGAGGCACAACTAGTAGTCTGATACTTACAAAAAATCCCAGTTGAGGTAACTTTTGGTACTAACATTCTCATGGGAGGAAGATGGAAGGGTTAAAATGCTGAATCATTTGGTTCCCAGGGGTTCCAGATGCACCCATCGATCTGAAACTGGCTGCATTTAAAGTAGAAGGCGCTAAAACAGTTAGTGTCAATGTCAGCTGGACTCCTGGTTACAGTGGTGGATATGACCAAATGTTTACAATACATTATCGTGAGAAAGGAACTGGTGTCGATTTTGTGGAACAATATGTGGGTCACCCTGACAATAACATGCACACCATTCAAGGACTGCTCCCTGAAACAGAATATGAATTCACTATCCAAGCTTCAAATCAAGCTGGCGAAGGTGAAGCGTCCGCCTTGAATCAAGTTAAGACACCAGGTAAGAGGGAAAAGCGGGATAAAATTTGAATGTTCTTTTTTTTTCATTATGAAAATGTCCCTATCTGATTTTGTTCGTTGACTTTTCAGAGTCCTCAGTTCCACCCGACAGAGGAAGCGGTGAGTCTGAAAACTGCGGCCAAAGGCTCTAGAATTACTAATCACGCCTGATCGAACAACCACGTCATTGATTTTGAAAACGCGTCAGTTATAGTCAAAGGCACTTTTAGAACTAGAAAAACATTAAGCTGGCATACCAGAGTGACACCTAACGCAGAGAACAATATCTTGCCCGTTACCTGGGCAATTCAACATTCTTTTTAACAAACATTCATAATAATTAAAGTTTTTATTTTTCGCAATTTACCGTCTTTTTATTCAAATTTTCTCATCGCTTTCTTATCATTCATTTTACCCGTCGAAGACTGCAGTTCGAGCAGTCGAAAGCTCGTAGTTCTTAATCATTTTAGCGAGAGATCGTTTTTAAATTTTAACCAGTTGTATGTGTTGTTGATCATTGCATTTTAGTGTTTTCTCTCTGTCGGTTTCTCTTGTAGTTGAAGCAACAAGAATGACAGATGACACCACAGTTATACTAGTGACGTGGACAGTTACAGATAAAGATGTTACAATTCTGAATCTTGAGATACAGGAGGGAGCGGATGGTCAGTGGGAGCCTGTCCCTGGAGGAAATGGTCTGAGTACATCGGAGACGGAACTCAAAGTGACTGACCTCAAGGCTGGCATGTTATACAGGTTTAGAATGGATATGAGAAAACCAGGGGAGCAAAATCCTGTTTATGTGTTAAGCAATACAGGTTAGTGTCGGCAAAGACTTAGCAGTTTGTTGTGTTTCTACAGTAATATGGGTGGTAAACTACTCCTAGTTAATTTTGGCGCGAATTCTCAGCGTTCAGTTATAATTTCACTTGTGAAATGACAAAGTTGCCATGGCAACGCTTGGCGCGAAATTTCGCAATTTAATAAACAAGTAAAATTTTAGAACACGCTTATGTTGTCTTATGTTTGTCTCGAAGGGTTCCAATAAATTGCATTCTATTTTTAGACTTCACGCGCCTCGTTATTTATCACGCATGATATTGAAATGTACTCGTGAAATTGACCATTTTACAGTTTCCGGCTTAGTGACCTGGCCTCTGAGTGGCAGCCAGACCGGAGTTGACTTTGTTTTGATACAGACCTCACTGCTTTTATTGTGCAAATCAAGTTGTTCTAATGCTGACTAGTTGGCATTTACATGAGAAAAGCAGAGAGTTGTGTTTCAAAGCAAGGTCACCTCCAGCCTCGCTTGCATTCATGGCGAGGTAACTAAGCACACAACTGTAAAATGGCCTATTAAGAAATAAGTTAGCTTGCGTTTTGTCAAAATTGTAATAATTTCCCTCATCTACATGCAAAGGCTCGGTAAATTATGACATTTTTCGTAGAAACAGCAGAGTAACCGCAATTTTGAAAAAGGCGCCCTTTTATTATGGCGTAATTCTTTAACGTAATCATCTATACCGTGAAAATTCAAATGGACAACCGTCAAACACTTAGAACTGAAGATGACGGGAATGTCGAAACGCGTTTTGTAAAATGAAAACTGTTGTTCCTTTTAATATTACAATTTTGCCAAAACGCGCGTTAAATTATGTCCTAATTCCATTCAGTCGACATAAAGTTTATCTGTAAATCAAGTTTACGTGCATCAGCTAATGAAGTTGTTTAACTGTTCCAGTGGCAGCTGAAGTTACTCCATACGAAACAGGCGGTGGTGAACCCCTCCAAGATTGGATGATTGCTGTTATTGCTGGAGTTGCTGGTGTACTGCTCCTTGCCATTGTTGTTCTGGCGCTTTGTTGCTTTAAGCGTCGTAAGAAGGCTCGTGGAGGTAAGAACATCCTAACACTAACAGTACTGTCAGTCTTGAAGCTGCTACCAAATCTTCATCCTCACGTGCCATTTCAATACAAGGTTTAAGAACGATATTTATACGTGCAGTCACAAGTTTGTTTCTACTTAAATGAGTATCGAATGGTCAGTTACTTGTTTACAGGAATTATAAGGAGTAAAGCCCTGGTCAAACGGAACATGATAGTCGATGATAGTTGAGTGCGCGCTTCCGTTTGACCACCAACTACAATGTATCATGCACTATCATTGACTATCATTAACTATCATTCAGTTTGAGCTTGTTCAAATTCTTCATGATAGTCGATTATAGTACTGTTTTCTCGTTTGACCACGCGTATGATAGTTCATGATAGTTTTTCGGTCAGCTGTTTTGGTAATCGCTGGCCTGATAGCAGGCAGAAAACATGCTGCTTCCCTCTTTCGTCGTGAAAAATTCATACTTTTACAAGTTTGTCTTACGGGACGCCATTTAGTATTCACATTTTTACGCGGAAGGAGCGTGGAACTCGCTGCTCTCTTGACTTTGCTTGCGCGACTGCCAGTGAACTATCGTCAACTATCACGATCTTCTTTGGCCGTTTGACCATGTGAATGATAGTTGGTGATAGTTGATGATAGTTAGGGGAGAATCAATTATCATCGACTATCACGCGCCGTTTGACCAGGGCTTTATAACGTAATTCGGCGTTCGATGTATCTAACATCATTATCAAGAATGAAAACCGTTGAATGTCGAAGTTGTTTTAGCATGCACGCGTTTGGTTAGTTGCCAAAATGAACGTTGCGCTTCATGAAGCCGCACATGATATAGTAGTCTCTTCCGCAGCCGTTTTTTGGGATGTCACGCAACGCATGAGGGGAGCGTTGCGTGACATCCCAAAAAACGGCTGCGGAGGAGACTAGTAATATAGATGTTTTGGGGGAACTTGAAGATGAGCGTAGAGCCACTTCAGCTGTTACTCGAGTCCAATTTGCGTCACAGGATTGGCTATTATTTTCTAGATCTTTGTAGGATTTCCGATCCGGAAGTGATCTAAAAATACCTTGAGGAGGATTACCTCTAAGGCCTATATGTTGTATTAACTCTCTTGCTTTTCACCGTTCTCCTCTAAGTATCGAAAACTTTGACGTAAGATATAATAGATACAGTCGAGCCAGCCTCCCGCAAGCGACCATCCAAAATGTGGTCAAGTCTAGTTGGTCGCTTACGAGAGCGTAAGCTTCATTGGGTTAAAATTATGTGTGAAAAGTAAACTTAGCAAGTATCCGGCACTAACCATTTAAAAATTTCCGTCTCGCGTACTACCCAGAGATACAATAATGTTACAACATATTATCTAATTTTCGCTCTATTGTCAAGTGGACGCTTCCTGAAGGTTAAAAACAAAACAAAATTTCAAACTTTTAGCTGTAAAAGTGGTCGCGGTCGCTTACCAGAGGTTCAAAATGTAGCGAATTGACTTAGAAACGTGTTGGTAGTTTGGAAAACCGGTCGCTGAGGAGGTTTAACTGTATAAAGAAACACCAAAAACAGTAATAACAAACCGAACAACAACGAGGATGGACATGAGTGGAGAAGATTGCGATGGTACAGATAGCATGAATTAATTTGCACCTTCGTCAGGATCAATACTGAATTAACTGGTACTTTTTTCTGTCCTTCTTTTGCAGATGACAATGTCCACATGTCGCAGACGTCTAAGTAAGTATCATCTACTTTGAAAGGCTCTATATATTTTGGGTGCTCTCCATTTTGCCAAAAATTCTAGAAATGTCGGTTGGAAATCAAATGGAACACTCGGTGCGACCAGAAAATTTCCTGGAAAAAAGGAGCTACTTCGAAGGAGGACCACTTTGGCTAATCGGACCGGTCACTCCCAAAATTTGCCCTTCCATTTTGACAAACCGGTTCGTTGCCTAACTTGACATTCTCAGGGCTCGAAATTAACGCTCGCAAACTCGCAAAATGCGAGTGATTTTGATAATCCGACTGCGAGTGAGAAAATTTGTGGATGGGATAAATAAAGGATTGGAAATTCAAGTCATTCGGTTGGCCCGGTGTGATCGGAAAATGTCTGTTTTCAACAGTTTGTCAGACTGGTTCAATGTGGTAAAATGGACAGCTCCCATTACCGAGTTGGATTGCAAGGGCAACTGATTCTTTGACACGAGCTCAAGTTAAGGTTGTGTCAGTACAGTATGTCGTTGAATTTCGCCACCCAACAACAAAGCCGACCTCTCGATGCAAGAAAAACAAACGTGTAGTTCTCATCGTTTTCACGCATGTTTGTTTGTTTGTTTGTTTTTACGTGTACAGCTATGCTGTGGGTGGACCAGATGTGACGCGTCCTGTGCCGGACACCAGACGCAGTTATGGTATGGAATCAGTTGAAGACGATCCGTTCATTGTAGCAGCATCCATGCAGTCCATGACCTCAAATGACGGGAAAAAGAAGAAACAGCAGGATCCAAGTGTAAACTACGGATACCTGTCACAAGGTAAAACTCGTACACTTATCAGATTTCACCTGCTCTAGTTCTCTCCTCTGGCTGATTCACTAGCGCAGTCAACAGTTGCTTGTTAAGAATACACGAATTGTTTAGACATTGCATCAATTCTACCTGATCTCTTAACTCTGAGGAAATGTGCATTCCCTGAGCTATATCGAAACGCGACTCAGTTTGGAAGTCTTATATAATCGTATATAATAATTTTATAGTTACAATTGATAGAGTAGTTGTTTATACCATCCCTCCCGGGAGCATGCTAGATACATGTACATGCTCATCTACATTATTTTGTTTCATCAAAAGCGAATCGAAGGTGCACATTGAAGTCACAATCAAAATCCCTAAAGCAATAACACTTTTTTCTTCCTTCAGATTCTGTTCAACAACCGGAAGTGCTGCTCAACCCAGGTTCCCGTTTGATGAGGAACGGCCGTCTTGCACAGAGTACTGGAGAGCTTGATATGAACTCAGCATACCCTGCTAGAGGACCACAGAGGGACTTCAACACCCTACCCCCGTACCACGAACCACCTTCTTTTGAGGAAGCCATGCGTCAGTCTGCAAGAAAACCAAAAACCAGGAAATCAACTGGAGACCTCACGGGACCAGGACAAGGAAGACATCCAGGGCGCAGCAGACCCAGGCAGGCTCGTCCAGCTGATGAGCCCACAGATTCTAGTGACGGGGAGCAGAGGTTTACTCCCCAAAGAACAGCACCCCCTCCCCCAAGAGTCAGGTTGGTAAACATGTGACTACAGAATCTATAGTAAATGGTCAACTGAGGTTATGTGACGGCAAGTTGGGCTGAGCAGTTGTTTCAAATGGAATACAACAAGAGTGAATTTTGATTTTTTTTTTCTGTAGTGTGTTAGTTATGAACTTCATTGATTCCTTCTTCAACTTTACTTATCTGTGGCTTCTGTCTCGTGCTCCATGCTCTTCCCTCTTACATTGTTATTGAATATGCATGACCTAAGTGTAAGGGTTTTCGAATTTAGCCGGCGCCCGTCGTAACTCACGGGCTACTTCAAGCATTTGCACCGGTTACTTTTCGTATTCCGCATTTTATTAATATACAATTCTGTTTCACCAATATAACCACGATCTTATCTTTTTGAGGAGAGAAACGTTAATAGATGACAAAAAATAATCATAAATAGACAGTGCGGCTATTGCATGCACCTTTCTAACTTGGAAGCAAGCGCATGCTTTTAGCGGAAAGTCTGCTCTTGTGCATGGACTGTCATTGGAACGCGCATACATTATATCGACAACTTTGTGTGAGACGGTTGGTTTGTTCAGCAATAGTTCTGTTTATAGTCCTGTATTTTCGCGCGTTTTTATTCGATCGTTGAATGCGCAGATAGAAATCGCAAAATGAGGGACTTGACGGGATAGGTAGGGTTCGTAGTTATGACCCTCAGATTTAATAATCGAATAAAGCTACGAGATCAGTATGGGAGCAAGTGCATGTTGCTTGTACATCGTAAGCAATGGTTTACTGTGTTACTTGTCTACTGAGTTCACTTTGTGCGCTGCATTCTACTACAATAATAATGATAATGATAATGATAATACTGTATGCTCACTTGCTCTCTCGTTCGTCTTTTTTTTTTTTGGTCTTTTTTTTTAACAGACATGTAGAATCCACCGTGGAGCCGCGTTATGCACCAGTGGACCAACAAGCACATGTTCTGGGGCCGAGGGTGTTACCTTCAGGACACCCAACAGATAACGGCCCTAGAAGAGGGCCTCTTGACCCAAGTGGGCCTTACGCTTTGCCACAGAAGAAAAATAAGCCTAAGAAACCCCGTCATGAGCCAGCGATTGGTAAGCGATTGTTTAATTATCAATCGAATAATTATGAGCTATTAAATTGTCGAGTTTGGTCAAGAGACCATGGTCTTTTGGTTTGGTTTTAACTAACCGTGGATAACTCCTGAAATGAAAAATCCTTCATTCCAAAATCTGAAAGGTCACGCAGAGCTCAGTGGTATACAGTCCCAGAACCGGATTAATCCCAACATTTGTGCACTTCTTATTGAAATCCACTTCAAGTTAGCTGATTATGAGTATTTTCTAGTGCGACATCTCAGAAATACGTTGTGACATAACATGAATGAACTATGTAATAAAAAAATAAATGTTTATAAACATACTTTCATACATTGTAAACAAATTTTCGTACTTTATTAGTTAGTAAATGTAAGAATTATGAAAAAAACTACTTTTAACTTTGTACCCTTTCAATGTTGGAGTGATGATTCATCAACGAGGAGGAGATTAGAGGAGATACTTACAATGTAAATCCTTCTTCTGCCTGTAAAGGATATTAATTGTGCGTAAGAAATTGCCAGGATTTGTTTCCCATTATTTTGTGATCTGTGATGGACTAATTGAGCGGTTTGTTTTTCAAACTTGGTTAAAATAAAAGCTCCTGAATCTTTGGGGAAGGTGTTTTTGATAAAACCTCATAAAACACCAGAAAAGGATCAAATTCCTATTAACCAATGGCAATGCCGTTCATCAATACCATAAACAGTGTGACGTCAGCACGTCTCTATAACTTTGCGCCTCATCGCCTAGCAACCGAAACATGCCCATGTTCCCTCTGAATAAAAAGCTGAACAGTTGAACTAAACCTGCTATCGTTCAACAGACAGACTTCATCTGCCTCCGCTGACGTATGGACCTCCTTTCTGGAGAGACTCCTATAAAGGATGTTAGTATAAACCATATTAAACCTTCAATTCGTTTAAATTCTTCTTAGATTAAATTAACCTCTCTAAGAAATATGCTAAATGCTAATTGCATTTTATTTTTAAGTGTTTTTAACATTTCAGACTAATAAAAAAGAGGTTATTCTAGTGCGTCTTGCATGTAACCGTCGTTTAACTCTAAAGAATAGAATCCTTCCAAATGACTTACAACTACATAAACGCGTTAAAGTAATGTAATTTTGATTTTAAGAGGGAAGAGTGGCGAACTTTAACTTGCTTTTTGTTTAAATACTTGTCTTATGTGTATTCTTAATAGCCTTCAATTAGATTTTACACTGCGCGTATTTTTTTGTTTCTACAATAAAACGTAAAACGTAAATTGTTATACGCGTACAGTCCTGGAGGCATTCCTAGCACACGCGCTTTTCGTTCCTTCTGTCGTTTCCCTCAATAACCCGTCATGTGTTATACCATGCAGGGCCTCCCCCACAGTACACCCCAGAAGACTTGTCTCCCGAAGACCCCATGCTGCAACATCCGGGAGATTTAGATCTGGATGATCCTTCTAGTTTACCACTGACTGAAAGACCCCCAGACCTGCCACCACCCATGGCTATGTTACGTAGCAACCGACCGCGGCCTAGTAATTATCACGACGATCCACGTAAGTTACTATTTTTCGCATTTTTTAGTCTTGCCACGTACTTTCTAGGTTTCGTTATTTTGTTCCACAATTTCCTCTTGGAAGACTTTGATTTCTGTCGGTTTTCATCTCTACTTAATTTCCACTATAGGTCAACATCAAAATTGTCCTTGGAGTGTCATTTTGTTAATGAGAAACAGATCATGAAAACAACAAAAATATGCTTTGATGCAACTCTTAAGCCCAGTCCTCACCAGTGCATAAGCTTCTTCGTTTATGCTTGCGTTGCAAGTGAGGACCCTGCTAAAACTTTATCGTAAAGCGCAGTATTAAAGGGCTTCTCAGGGAAGATAAGCTTTCACTTGTCAACCATCAGTGGACGAGAAAAGAACTGCAAGATATTAAGCAATAAAGAAAATCACTATTCTCCTCTGCTAACAGCTTGGCACCTTGATTCTTGCAGTATTTCGGTTTGGACTAACAAATATATGTAGGGTGTTACAAACAAGCGTGTTTACTCTGATAGCAAACCTGTAGAATTATACTGACTTTATTACAGCGGTTATCAGTCACACGCGCCCTCCAACGATTTTTTTCCATTTCGAAAACTACGTTTTGGTGGACGTCAATCAAATGTATCCATGACAATAACGGCGTCAAATTCTCAGAGTATCCGAGTTGCTCTTTCATATCTTTACTTGACTCGTCGATAAACAGAAACTGAGAAGTAAGACTTATAAAATCGTTTGAAGCGCCTTTTCGTTCGTCTCGCTCACGGGCAATGCTTTGAAGCTACAAATTTACAAACATTGTACAACCACAACAACATGAGAATGAACTAAATATAAATATAAACTTTATTACAGAATGAACTACAAAAGTCTAACTGCTAATCTCTTGCGGCTTTCGTTACCTTTTTATTACTGACATTCCCACGTGCCGTGTGGTTCTCTTGACGGTTTGCTTTGCATATAATTTGCCTGTCTGGTACTAGTATTCCAACCACGCTTGAAACTCGTCAAGATTGATCTCTGCATGCCTTGATTATCAGTATTTTAGCAAGGCGAATGACAAAAATTTCTGCGGTGAAAATGATCTGCATCCATAACAAGCTGATAAATAGTCAATCTCCACATAAAGCGACTCATTTCTGGGGCCAACTTTTTCAGCTACCTTGTATCTTTCCTTTCTTCAGCTTTCTTCGACTTTCTCGCTCGCGGCTCTAAATATTTTGTTTCGTACGCCGCCTTCTTCACAAACGTTTCGCTCGCAAAAAGTGTTTATGCTATGCAATTCAAAGACAAACCATGTTTCCTCTACATAAGAGCCCTCCATCTCAGCGAAATTGCAAATTACTTTGTCAGAATAACTGAGCGATTATTCCTGATCCAACGACGATCGAACATGGCCGTGAAACTGACACGACGAAATGAACACGAATATTGTCATGGATACATTTGATTGACGTCCACCAAACTTAGTTTTTGAAATGGCAAAAAAATCGTTGAAGGGCGCGTGTGACTGATAACCGCTGTAACTGTTCTCTAATTAACAATTAGATTATGAGCTCCAGATTTCTATGAGGTTATAGTTGATGAGGCCAAAGGCCGAATCAACTATTGCCTCAGAAATCCAGAGCGAATAATCTTATTGTTTTAGTACAGCGTATGGTTTCCAATGATTTTCCCACGCATTATTGAACTTTATTGAACTTTACAAAGTTGCACGTATCGAACTGTCCTTGGCAAATTTGCAGTTGTTAATGCACGTACAGCTGTACCGCTTTTTCAATAAATGTGCTTCTTTTAGTCTTCTCAGGAATTGATTACCCATTTACATCTAAAATTCCTTTCAAAACTTCGAAAAAACAATAAAACATCGCAATTCTTGGACGACCGGCAGCCACTGTACTCTAATTAAACAATAGAGTGTTTCTGTCGAGGAACTATCGGCTGATAGTTGCCTCGCGGAAATTTGATGTTCTTAAAACAAATATTTGCCCGAGAAGTGAAGCTTCGAGGACAAATATGCTAGTTTTAAGAACATCAAATTTCCAAGGGGCAACTATCAGACCGATAGTTCTGAGACATAAACACTCTATTGTCTTTATTGTTCACCACTAAATTTTCCCGTAGCGACATGCCTCAAAACTGAAAACGACAAGAAGTTATTTATCAAAATTTCCAACCGCTATGAAGCGCTTTATAGGTGTTTCGTATTTTCCGTTATATCCTCTTCAGATGATATTACATCTATACATATGTAAACAATTTTGTATGTCAGCTGTTGACTTCTAAAGAAGAAACCTTCTAAAGAGGAAACCTCGAATCCTGAAACCTTTCTGCCCGCTTGACGTTTTATTGTTCCGTAGTTTACGGAAGTTTTTAGCCTAAAAAAAATACTTCTCTTGCTCTCTTCTAACTAAAATCGACATGGGTCGATAAATTCTTTTCATCTTGTCTAAAAAAACTGTAGGAGAAAGCTGCCTTTCATGTGTCACTTCCGCTGAGCGGGCACTATATAAACAATAGCCTCCATTTGGCGCGAAAATATGCTAGGATATTTGTCCGCGGACATTATCTGTTCCGAGAAGCGAACAGTTTTCCGAGAGCGTAGCTCGAGGAAAACTGTGAGCTTCGAGATTTGGCGCGAAAATATGCTAGGATATTTGTCCGCGGACATTATCTGTTCCGAGAAGCGAACAGTTTTCCGAGAGCGTAGCTCGAGGAAAACCTTGAGCTTCGAGGAACAGATAAGGTCCAAGGACAAATATCCTAGCATATTTTCGCGCCAAATGGAGGCTATCGTGCTTATTATCCTTCAAATCTTTTCCGCAACGCGCGCCGTTTTGAAAATTGAGGGATATTCTCGGATATCCACCTGGCCCCGGTTGTTCAAAGGCTGGATAACGCTATCCACCGGATAAATCGCTATCCAGTGGATAAGTGTTGACAAAACAAACCACGCTATCCGCTGGATAGTGATTTATCCAGTGGATAGCGTTATCCAGCCTTTGAACAACCGGCGCCAGTTTTAGCTGGGGGATATTCGGTCACGTGACGTGTTTAGACCAATCGCACGCGAGCGAAAAGATTTGATGGATTATAACGTCTGATAGTCGCCCTAGGGCATTCTATTAAACAATTAGATTTTGTTGCACCTCCCAACTCAAATACGTTTCCTGATTGGAGGAGAACGTGTCACGTGCCATTGGTCAAAACTCAATGACGCCCTAGGGAAACAACACCTTGAACTTTGGACTCGCACGTGATCAAGTTGTGCACCTTGAAACCGCGGGAAATTTGTGTACCAGTCGGCCTGATGTTGAAAAGCCATTGAAGTAGGACAACGTTTCTCATTAGAGACGGCATTCATTATTCAAGAAAAGGGATTTATAGTCGCAAAAACATATCGTACAGATTAACAAAAGCGAAAATATGAACGTTTTGTGTCTCCAAGCTTTTGGTTTGGCGCCAAAAATGGGTTGCCCACGTTCGTCAACTCGCTCGTCGATCGCCGTCGCCAGGTAGGAAAAGTATTTGTGTAATTTACAACAAAATATCCTGTTCCTGATCAAATCAAACTCCGAATGCTCGAGTAAAGCATTAGAAGACGCCAAAGCAACTTTAGTACTTCTATATTTTTTGTTAGCTGCAAAGAAAAGGACTGTTATCGTGATTTTTCGATAGGACAGGTTGGTTTTGGCAGCCGCTCAATTTTGAGAGTGCGGCCAGTGTATGCAATGGCGTCAAGCAAATCATTTTTTTTCGGAGCTTTTTCTATATTTGAGTCGGGAGGTATTACAAAACACTTAATGACTGGCCCCTCGGGAAACAGTGAGTTTTGTTTCCCCTCGGCTTCGCCTCGGGGAACATTGAGGGTCTCGGGGAAACAAAATTCACTCTTTCCCTTGTGGCCAGACATTAAGTGCTTAATGAGCTCGAGATTTCTATCGCGTGATAGTTGACGAGGGCGCAGCCCGAGTCAACTATCATGCATAGAAATCGAGAGCGAATATTCTAATTGTTTTAGTATAAATCTACTAGTCGTTCAAAATTTTATCTAAATCCTCTTTAGAGACACCTCGAAAACGTTATTTTGATCACAAGTGCACACTGCTACGCTACTCACTATCTATCACAGAATAGAACGTGAGTAGTGTAGCCAATCAGAGGACGTCATTCGTGATAGAACGCTAGTAGATTTATACTAATGACGGATAGTGCCCGCGCGAGATCGTACCACGTGACCAGTTTTGACCAATGACGACAAAGAAAAATTTAGTGGTGAACTATAATGGCTGATAGTATACGGGTAGCTCAGCCAGTCAGACTGCAGCATTTGCTTTAGCATACTAGTAGAATTCTACTTATGAGGAATTGTTTTTGACAAATGCAGAAGATGGACTTTCAGAACCTCCTTCATTTTTACGTGACATAGTCTACCCAACAGACAGCGATAGAGATCCACGATATGATTCAGACGGCGCCATGCCTTACCATCCACCCTCCCCAGGCCGGCAAAGACAGGTAACTATACAGATTGAGCCTTTTGTCTCCATATGCCGTCACGCAACGTTTCTTCGAGCTGGAAAGCGTGGGTTTGTCTCGGTGTTAAATCCTGTGAAGTTTTTCTTTTTTTCGTAGCTATTGTTAGGGTTAGGTCTATTATGTTGACAGGTTTTTACACCGAGGATGAGCCGAAAGCGTTGCGTGACGACCAATAAGCCTCTCCGAAAAAGTAGTCTATCAAGTTTATTATTATCATTACCATTACCATTATTATTATCATTATTTTTTTGGTTTGCCTGGAAATCATAACTTAGCGAAGAAAGATTGTGTGCTTATGAAGCTTTAGTCAAGGAATAACAATAAGCAAAATACAAAACGAGCTCTCTAAAACAAAGACTCGTCAGACAATGTTTCAATGGACGGCTGGCCTGAAAATTCTACTCAAATTTCGAGAAGATCTATCAGTTAGTCCTTGACAGTATGAAGTGTTAAATTGTACGTAGTTTGTCTTGTTTAATCGCAAATTTACTTTGTTTTTCGTTTTGTTCATTCCCTAGCCTTATGTCAATGTTCACGGTCAACTCGTGAGGCCCAACTCGCAAGACTCCATCGGTTTCCGGAGACCCGAATCTTTACGATCGTCAAGAGACGCTCTCACACCAGAACCGGAAATACCACCAAACCAATCGCGTTCGCGAGGGTCTGAGTCCGACGATAATAGAGGAGCGCCGGAAATGAATTACATTAGTTATCTGGTCTAATCCAAGATGCTATTTCAGACACGAATCCCTCTCGGTTACTCTCATAAAAAAGAGAACGAAAAGAAGTCAGCATAATTCTTTTTGTACTTACAAGGAGAGACCTCTACTAAGAAACATTTGCTAGATTGTTTAAAAAAAATACAAATTAGCTACGCTGAAACAGAAAATATTTTAACTTTATCCAGTGTCTTTGAAAGGGAAATTTGCCCCAAAGTACGTACAATCAAAATGATTTGTCTACAGGCAGGTGTTCGAAATAGTCTGAAAGAATAACTCAAAGCTAGAACATTCATAGAGGATCCATCGTGCTATTTTATAATTTTTCTTTTTTATGGTGCTCGCTCTCATCTAGCGTTCTAAAAGTCGGTGTTGGACGGAGGAACAATTCAACTGGTATATCTCATTCAGCGAGTGCCAGACTGAAAAATTAGTTACTTTTTTGAACAACCTTGCATGCGAAAAATCAAATAATGGTTCACTTGAATGGTCACTCGATAGGATTTTTTGATAGAATATTGAAGTCAGATTTTCGTGAGATAGGGTCCAGTGTGTGGATTTCCTCCGTTTACAGCGTCTTGTATTCGTTTATCCAGAATTAGGGGATTATTTATAGAAGGTTCATGGTTTGGTTTTGTTAGATAAAAATGTAAATAAATTTCCGAGCTATCCAAAACGCAGGGTGTCATTTTTACATTACCAGAAATAAGTATCTCTTGTCTTAAACAGCGTTTATTTACGATGGCACCAACACAATTTGTAGATTGTACAAAGCGCATTTTATACATTGAAGGTAATTAGCAATTAAATATTTTTCTTCGTTCACATGAATGATTTTATTCTCGATATCGCTTTTTTATTTCTTCTTAGTCCCAGTCCGTCGCTCTCCATAAGAAAACAGAGAAATCTGGTAACTTTGCTGGTCTCGACATACCCGTCTTAAGGTTCCGTGTAAAATTTAAAAAGACGTTCATATTTGATCAAAATTTGGTTGAGTGTATGGCGTCCTCGCTTGGTAATTTGCATACTTTAAAAACTTGAATATCTCTGGAACGAAAAGAGATATTTGGAAATAGTCAACAACATTTTTTCTCATACAGACTACTTCTTAATGTTTTAAAATGGCTTAGATAGGAGAGATGTGATTTTCCTCATGGTAACACTTTATCAGGTGCTCCCAATGTTTTTGTAAAACATGCATTGCATGAAGAACATTGTATGAAGAATTAAAGTTAGGTTTGGTCTCATTGAAGTGGCAGTTTGTGGTTTATTGCACAGCACGTTTGCGAGGCGCCACATTTTCCACCCGAGACTAAGCTTTCGGGTCAAGTTCTACACGAAGGTCTTCGGGTTCTCCCTCTCTTTACGCGGGAACTTTCAAGGCGAATTTCCAAGTTTATGTGTTGCGTGACATTAAGATGGCGACCGAACAAGGTTCTCGTGCAGGTCAAAAGAGGAATTGCTGCTCAAGTTTTTGCCAACTGAACAGTTCTTGTTCTAGAGGAATTATCACTTTCAATGTGTCGAAATTCTAATGCAATAATTGTTTCTATAGCAAAACGTAATGACAGATGTTTCTGTTTCGGAACGGCACGAACATGGCGTCTCCATACAAAACTCTATAAATTTGGGTGGTATCCTTCCGAATAACGGGAGAATGGAAAATCGCATAGACCTAGATCTTGGCAAGGACTTTAGTACAACCATCTATCATACCCCAGCAGATTCTTGACTTGATTTATCAAATGGCTATGATTTGGGGGGGTCTTGCGCTTTGCATACAAACCTCCAAGTCAGAGGCAGATCTCGTGTGGCACTTTGAGCACGAGATGACACAAGACAGATCTCCGAGAGTATAACTAGTCGTTGGCCATTGCATCCTTGTCGCAGTGTACTATAAAATTGCAGCTGTTTGTGTTGGGAAAATTTTGAAGAAATTTCCTCTGCAAATTAGTATTATTTTGTAAGGTAAGTTATGTTCCATTTCAAAATTGTTCTGTTGTGCTGTTTATGATTGGTTTTCTTTCTTTCATTTCGAAAATTAACTGCACTGCTTAGCCTTGTTTGTTCTTTGTTAATTAATTCAGGTGCAGCTGAGCGGAGTTTCCTCGGCGCGGGCGAGGAAAGGCAACATATCTAGACTCGCCTTGTGTCTTATTATTTTTGTAAATCGGCTCCACGAACCTATAGCAGATTAGAAGCTAGGTGATTTTTGTCTGAAAGAAATACCATATTCTGAAGTTGCTTTTTGTCACTGTCAGAATTTTCATTGGTGTACGTACAATGGCAGTCGCATTTTACAGCCAAACTAAGTTTACCATATTTATTCATTTGTCAAACTACTTTTTACTACTTTACAACCAAACACAATCTCTTTTTGCTTTTATTCTACGTGAACGGAGCGAGTGAGCGCAATGTTATTCCTGCGACGAAACGCTCTAGACATCCATGGTGCAGTCTAGAGATCAAGGAGTACAAGATATTATCCCAGCCGCGTGATATCTGAGAAATAGTCCTTTGCTTTGATGTTATCTTGAGCTTTTCCGTTACAACCCAAATAACGGCTGCTAAACAGACTAGGCTTGTCATCCATTCCTCTAAAGGAAAAGGTGGAACGCTATATGTAACTTCCTTGGCAAAACCAGAAAACCGTAAAAGGTACTGGACAACAACAACAACAACAACAACAAAACCGAAAAACCGCCATCATCGTTGACGGAAACCGAAATTCGAGAAAACTCGCAAATCGTCGTGTAAAACCCCAAAGCCAAAAAACCGACCAAACATTGGCCAAATCCGCAAAACGGAAAATCCCTACGCCCCCCTCCACTGCTGGAGTCTGTTATTAGCCGCTAGCGTTGGCATAGGTGTATGGGCATTTTTTGCCAGGGGGCGCGGTGAACCATTTGCCCAAAAAATTCTTACAAGTTGCCCAAACTTTTACGAAACAGTCGAGGTCATACGATGCACTAACAATGGCCTACATATGAAGTGAAAAAATTCTTACATATGAATCTCTCATATGAGCTCAAAAAACACTTTAAAACTTGAAAGAAATAATAGCTGTCTCTTCTATTTCGACGGTCGAAGATATCAATGATACAATCCATGTCATTGGTGACTACAGAGTTGGCATATGCCCTTTCAATGTTAATAAGTGAGTCAATTTTACTGCATTTAACTATATTGGTGATTGTTTCATCGCCGCTGGTGAAACCAAGTTGCGATTGATTTGGCGCGCGAGAAATAGTAAATTTAACTTTCTTGCCTACGTGCTTGGTTCTTGCATGAGCGTCTTGGTACTCAGCAACAATTTCTCATTTACATTCGGAGCATTTAACGGGATGGCGATAGGCCCGCTTTCGTTTCTGTGGCG
>JAHPZR010005363.1:82500-152661 GCA_019787425.1 Platygyra sinensis
ATGCCTTTGTTGTATGTTTGAAACAGTCTGTCGGAAAGTGACAGATGGCGTTAATTTTGGTTTTCAATTGTAAAATACGAGAAAGCAATTAAATGTTAGACCTCAATGGAACCAAATAATTGTACGTGAATGCGTTCTCCCCCCTTATAGTACATGGCAAATGATCTACCTACTTTTATTGTTTATTTAACATAATCGTCGAGAAAAAAAAATCAATCATAGGTCCGGCTTAGATGCGCCACGCAGTTATGGATTTACCTGAAAAGTGAAAAAATAGCACGAAAATAAAAAAGCGAAAAAGGTGAGCATCCGAGACCAAAACGCTTGAACTGTCGACGTGAGAATGAAAAGAACAGGAGGATACGTGTCGATAAAGCGAATTGTATTATCCTTTTCATTGTGGTTTTAACGGCTGCATGGTGGATTAAGATGACGCTGTGCAATGCAACCAGAATATACGAATGGTACAAGGACTTTGTGCTTGTGGAACTTTTTTTCTAGTTGAAACAATTATGAGCGAGTTTGTGACTCTTATCGGAAACAACCGTTTGAAAATTTCGCGGTCATGATGATGATGATAGAGGAAAATTAAAACAGCGGGGGTAATTTGTAGAACGCCAAACGCCGAATTCGAAATGCATTGTTTGCTTGCGGTTAGTTTCACTGATATTTACTCGCGGTTAGCTTTTATTTGTTACACAGGGCCATATGCAATATAATGCTGCTCTTAACAGACAAAAACTAACCGCAAGCAAACATGAGTGAAACTACTACACCGCAAGCAAACAGCACATTCGGCGTTCGGGGTTTTGGAAAATACGCCTGAGGGAGGAAAAACCTCTCACTAGAAATTTAACTACGCCAAAATGTTCAAACGCTGTGCGGCTATTACGGACCCTCCACTTGGCTTGTAAACCGTTTCACGTGGTGATCGTTCAAGGCTTAGTTTTTAAAGCAAATTAAACTCGTGAAAACGCTGTTCAACAGACCAAATAACAATGTGATATCGAAGAAAGGCGTATCCAATGTTCTATATACTTTCACCGGTATTTGTCTAAATAAACAGTAAAATTGTCCGCCTTCATCGATCTTCAAAAAAACGACTCAAGTAGGAGAGCGAAAAACGCTGTGTTTCCATATTTTTGTCAAGATGTTCAAACTTTCCCAAGTGTATTATATAATTATAACTCCTAAGAAACACGGATAAAATCAGTTCCCTGTCTTTTAGAAAACACTGCAAGAAAAAAAAATTAAAAAAAATCACCCTTTCATTTGAGTAGCAGAATTTAAAAGGTGGTAGTCCTATTGTTGCTATGAGTTATACACGTATAGCTTTAAGCACGTGCTCTCTCTTAGAGTGTTGCTAAAGGCATCCGATATAACCGAAAACTTAACGAAATAAAAGGCTGATTAACATATTTTTTTCTCCGTTAGAAAGAACACAAACGGATCAAATCTCATGGCAGAATCTCCAGAACAGAAAAAATATATATACATTCAGTGTGTGCTGGGTGTAACTCATTTAACACAATGGCCTTCGATGCACTTGTAGTAAATGTACTGGCGCAATTGCAAAGTCATTTCCTCAGTTATTTACCGGGCTGATACAAATTCGTTACATGAGAACAACAGCTAAAACCGGTTCTTTTTGCAAAGTCAAAAGCGATTGAGAATGATTTATCAGTCATAACAAATGTCAAAAGGAGGGTTTTTACATGTAGTTATTGTTTTCTAAATTGTTCAACGTGTATGCTCTTAACCTACAATGCGTCGCCGCAAAGCAATGCTTATCGAGTTTTACCTTGCTAAGCTACCTAACTAAGCAACATGAGAGATAGCGACGAAGTAACACCGTCAATACCGCGAAACTGAAAACTGATTGAATGTAGGCATCATACAAGCACACTCTATCGAAACTGATCTAAAACCACGGAGCAAGACCCTGACGTCATGGCCGATTAGACAATGAACACGCATGAACAGCTGTTTTCTGACTCATTTTGTTCATGTGTTCCTTGATTCGGCTCATCAGCTACAGCTGGTTATCAACCATAATGATAATAAAAAGAGAACAACGTTCTGAAATGTTAACAAGCAGCGTCATACTTTGCTTTAGTGGTACCGCGACCTTTTGATTTTATTTTTCACAAAACGTGATCTGTCATCTCTGTTCTTTTTCATCAATGCGTCTTGCGATAGAAAAGCATGATCAAGATTTAATAAAATTCGCGTCTAGCATTATTAACTTGAACAGAACTCGGTGGAATGAACGTTATCCTAAACAAAGCTTACCAAAATCGCCTTTTTCTGGAAAGCTTCAATAATCGTTAAGGTGAAATTTATTATGCAAATGAAGGTCATAAAAGAAAGCATCGTAGGTACGCTCCCTAGTTTTTATAATGTTGAAGTGTTGTCACGTTACGAAATCAATTGTTTAATCTTTACCAAATTGTGGTTGTCGTATTTAAGATACGTTCAGTGCCAGTAGTTTTTAGTTCTGTTTTTCTACTGATTCCAGTTCTTTGGTTGACATGTTCTCACTCGCGGCATTCTTTTTATGTTACGAGTCGCTAGTTATATCTATTAGTCTTTCTGTAAAACCGTCTTTTTGTGTCGTTAAGTACCGAGTATTATGTCTGTTATATGTCTATGTAGTTAATTCTGTATCTTGGCTGTATTTAATATCGTTTTCAGTTCGAACACTTTCTTAGTTTCTTTTGTACCAAATTTACAATTTGCTGGATATTGAGGCCACTAGGTCGGGAACTTCTCTCTTACGCAATCAAGACAAGAAATACACAAGCCGCCAACTGAGGAGAAGCTATACATTTTCTTTTTTTAGTTAAACCCTGATAAACACTATTGTAGTCTGAAAACAGCAGATGAGTTTATTGAACGTACCGACCTCTGGGTAACTGTTCTGAAAAATACGGTTCACTTTTGCACTAAAAGGGGGCAAGTGGCGCTACCTGACATAACATGACAAAAAAACCACGTAGAAACATAGTATATAACACTAACGATTCTAGAACGCATGCCTCTTACATGTTGGGTTCTACTATAAGGAAAACCACTCAGCATTTGTGTGATCCCGTATGCAAAGTATCCTCCACCTAATAAATAGAATGCACGAACTCTAACTAATCTGCGCATGCGCTTAAAGAAAGTTGGTTTTGCTGTAAAGATCATAGAACCACAGGCAGAGCTGCGATGGTTTTTATTATTGTTTTTTTTTGTTTAATTTTTTTTAATAAACTTTATTGGTCTAAGTCTCTATCTAAATAAATAGTTGGATACAATAAATAATTGGATAGTAATTCGAAAGCCGCAGGGCCGAATTAATTTACATATGAGGTTCCATAATTTAATACTGTGACTAAAGAAGGAGGACTGCTAGGTAGCTGTTTTGCAGAAAGGCGTCTCCAGGTACTTTATATCACTTGATTGAGATCGTCGAGAATGGCCGTGACTAACACTCTTAATAAAGCTAATATCAAAGTCAATATAGCCATGCAAAGCCTTATAAAGAAAAACTAAATCCTTGAGCTCGCGGTCACAGGTGAGCGGCAGCAAATCCAGATGAATCAGTCTTTCTTTGTAAGACAGTTCACCTTGCTTGATTTTTAGAATCCAGCGTGTAGCTTTTCTCTGAACCCTTTCAGCTTTCTGCCTTAGAGTTGAGTGGCTGGGAGACCACACCTAACTGAATTAGGTGAAACATGTTTTACAAAGGGATCACATGTACCTGTGTCACATGTCCGATGATTTGAAATTGTTGTGGTTCCGGCATTCGTTGAGACGACCAGAGCCGTCGCTACCAAGCAAGCGTCACTACACTGCATGCAGGTGTTGTTTGAACATTTTTACAAAAAAATAAAGTTTCCCATAATAAACAGACAGCTCAGTTGGTGTTTACTGCAATTGCTTTACTTCTTAAGTATAATTTCTGCTTTCGTAATATAACATCTTTCATCGGGCGGAGGCATTCGCTGGGTTGAGAACTTGTTCATCTCGCTACGTGAGGCAAAACTAGTCCATTTCGTATAGTTTTTACACTACTGTTGTTAAGGCGGGGGTCAACGTGAAGGCTGTTTTCACGTCGCTTAACACGGCCTTTCTGCCAATATCTCGGTCACGTTTCAAGCGACGCCAAATCCCTCTGCTTATTCCGTTGTCCACTATTTGGCAGTTTTGTGTAAATTTTTGGGTGATTTTTAGGTGTTTTGGGAAAGAGAGATTTTTTCTCAAAGGATAGGTTAAATTGAGGAAAATATGAAATGTTGAAGATTTGATGGATTTGGAAAATTGAAATTTGAAGTGAAGAAAATATTGAGGAAAATATGAAATGTTGAAGATTTGATGGATTTGGAAAATTGAAATTTGAAGTGAAGAATTAGTAGACGGATACCAAACAGTCCCCTACCAACCTGGGACTCTTTTTGGAGGGGGTCTACTGTCTGGTAGTGTTTCAAACCTCTTTTAATCCTAATAATTCCCTCTTAATTATACTTCAAATTTCACTCCTATTCAGGTTTACCCCCGCCTTAATAATGTTCTCCATGGACCATATCTACTGCTGACAAATCGCTCGTTGACATTGCGTTTGTCTGGGAAATCGGTTTAATTTGGGTCAAATTTGTCAAAATTCTGGGACAAAAATTTGAAAGCCAGCTTAATGTCATCAATGCGTGCCCTGTTCTCTGATAAGGCATTCTAGCTCTGTTTCAGCCAATCGGAGCGCACGTTATATGGAGGCTTTCTTAGAATATAATAAAATTATGGAAATTAAGTTAAGAATAACGCGAATGCTGTGTTGTCTTGGGAGTTGACAGCAATTATTATCTGCACTGGGTGGTCGTCATGGTGCGTGGAGATTTCAAAAACGTTCAGATCGATGATTGCCTTTGTCAATAATAGAAGCATTGGTAAAGTTACTGACATGGCCCTGAGGCCATGCATAATTTGTAATCCTGGAGCCTTTAATGGCCGCTGTTTTGAAGTTCCTTATATGTTTTAAGTTCCACCGTGTTTCATCCTGGCTGTGTCTTCTTCATACTTTGCAAGTCAAAAAACATTCACAAAGAAGGGAGATAGGCAATGGAACAATAATCAAAGGGCTTCTGATCCCGACAACACATGAACGTGACTTGAATAGAAATAGCTGCATGTTAATTTATTGTAGCCATAATATTTGCAGAGAATGTTCGCCTGTAACACGCAGTGAACAAAGACACACCGATTGCTTCCCACATGAACTGTCAAACCAGTCGACCGAGTGATCGATCAATCGTTCTGATCGCACACCCACCTTTGTGCTGTTTGTGGTCTGCCTTTGTTGCGTGATTAAAATAGTCTGTCGGAACTTCGACAATTGGCGCCAATTATGTCTTTTTTATGAAATATGAGAAAGCAATTATGTACCCTAATAATTGTTCTACGGAAGATCCAAAGAATCTGAAAATTGAGTTAATCTGATAAATGGCGGGGGAAAACGGTGACTGTCCCAGAATGAAACGATGTTGAGGCCATGAGAAATGAAACTCTTAACTGTGCCATCCACTACATAGTAGTTTATCTGCATGATTGATTAGGATAGCGTTATGCAACCAGAATATACGAATGGTTCAAGAATGGTTCAAGGGCTTCAAGTGTTCAGGGGCTTTGCGCAAAGTGCATCTTCCATCAGTTGACACAATCGTGCACGAGCTGATGACTACTATCGTAAATTTCGGGTCATCCATGAGTCCACTGTGATAAGAAGAAATTTCTCACTGGAAATTCCGTTTATGCACCACTGATTCCCCTGTTCATGGTTAAATTGGCAGTAATTACATAACTTGTACGTGTGTCGAGAATCAAAACCTCGCAAAGCGAACAACGAATTCGATCAAGTTAGTTCTAAATTTCACATTTTCTTCATGAATGCATCGAAATATTTGGTAAAGTTGGGGCATCAGGTAGGATTCTGCTTGCATAAATAAATTAGTGTCATGTGGGTCAGAAGGAAATGAGCTGAGTAGTCAAACTACCTTGAATATTAGACGGACCATAAGGAAAGTGATTGGGGGATGCGGAAAAAAACAAAGAAACAAATGAATACGAAGGAGGGTGACTGAAAAAAAAAAATCGTTCAAAGAAGAAGTTAAAAAATTCTTTCTTACTGAACTGCACTTTCCGCCTTGCAATCTATATAACACTTTTAATTTCTTGGTCCATGGTGAAGTCCCTGTTCACCCAATTTTTTCTGCAATGAGAAAAATGACATTTCGTGCTCAGCAACGTCATCATGGACACTGCTAGTTAAACACCTTGCAGAAAAACCCTAATGGAAAAAAAAGAAAAGCCACCTTGCTTCATTCGTTGAAAATAAAGCAAACACACAGCATGTTTTGAGAGCCTCAACGTATAGGAGAGATTTCACAACTGGCGTGTATAAATGACGATTGTGGACACAGATGTATGTGCAAACCTATGGCGAACAGTAACTCCTAACCTAAGATGACTGACTCGTTTAGTATGGACAGTTTCACTCTATGTTCGGTTTTGACCAAAGTAAATAGTACATTATTATTCAAATCTAATCGATACATTAAATTTATCGCCTGAAAATCGTGGAAAACGCACCATAAACGCTTCAGTTTTAAAATATTTTCTGGGGTGGCATACATCCAGACCCCTCTAGAAGAATAGGCCCTTTGGCCCCATAGTTGTTACTGGGCGGCCACTCACATAATCCCAGCTAAAACTTTAATTCTTTCCCCCGGGTTCAAGTGGAATGAAATTGACAGTTCTCTAAGCATCAAAGAAAGAATGCAATGCAGCGCAATCAGTTAGGTAACATTCACCTATACACAAAGAAAAAATTCGTCCACGGGACTTGACCCCAACTAAAAAAATCCTGCAGAGGCAGTGGACGTAAAAAGAATTCCTGCACGCTGAAAAATGTCCACCCCCTCCCCGGCATCACTTTTCTTATGGTCCGTCCGTTAATAGTTTAAGTAATAGCTGTAAGATATACATGCCCAACTTGCGATCAGCTTAGACCCTGGGCATTATCTCAAGGATAAATCGATTCCTTTTGCAAAGCTACAAATCGAAGAGACTCGTAACAGATTTAACTAGGCCAAAATCTTCCAATTCTGTGCGGCAATTACGGACCAACCATTTCGCACATCCACCGTTTCAGATAACATAAGATAACTTTATTCATGATAGAAGGTTTTTCCATCAGTCAATAAGTTACTGTAGTATCTACCCATCTACCTAACTACAATGAAAATTGATAACAACTCAAATGAAAATAAAAATAAAAATAAAAATAAAAATACTTTTCATGGAGGCCGTGTCTGAATGTTTACTTACAATTAAGATATTACTTACTGTGGCGACTTAATTTGGATTTAAAATTGGTCGGTTGAGATGCTTGTTTTAGCTCTACAGGTAAGTTGTTCTACAACTGCGCTTCGTTCTACCACTGAACCGTCACTTAGAACTTCTCCTTCACGTGGTGATAGATCAAGGCTCTGTTCGTATCGTAAGTTAAACTCTTAGAAATGCTGTTCAGCTGACCGATGTAAATTACAAAGCAAAATCAAAGAAAGACGTATCCAATGTTTTATTTACATATTCACTGGTATTTCAATCAATGATCCATCTAAATCGAGTTATCTAAATAAAAAGGTTGTTGTTTTTATCGAGTTATAGAAAACACGAGTGGTAGGAATTATATTGCTGCCATCGAGTTTTGCCATCTTCTACATATACCGGCACCGTAGCCTGCGAACGCAGCAGACGTATTTCCGGCGTATTTCCGGCTGTCGGTTGTCTTTTATATAAATCCAAATGTTGACATTTCAAAGGACATTCTTTTATTGTGCAGTAAGTCTGTGGAATAGTTTAGATTATTCCCTTAAACTTTGTAACTCTTCTCGTAGTTTTAAGCATAAACTTAGAGCCAAACTATTTGCTGCTCCGTTTCTATCTTCTCGGTCTTAGTATGTTGCTCAATTGTAATTTTAGCGAATATTTATTAACATTTAGCGTCTTTGATTTTTGTAGGGACTAGGAACTAGTCGCATCGTGTGAACTGGCCATTTTTGCTTCAAAATCTAGTCGCAAGGACCAGCTTTTGTCCCTGCGACTAGTCCCAAGAATTCAAACCAGTTTGAATTCGTGGGACTAGTCGCAGGGACCAAATTTTGGTCCCTGCGACTAGATTTTGTGGCAAAAATGGCCAGTTCACACGATGCGACTAGTCCCTGCGACTAGTCGCGGGGCAGTAGTTGCGACTAGTCCCTGCGACTTGTTGCAGGGACTATTCGCAGGGACTAGTCCCATCGTGTGTGCCGACCTTAAGTCAAATCTATGAGACGCACAGTTACCATAGTAAAGTGTGTTGTTCAAGCAAAATAAACTGTCTATGGCTATGTCAAAAAAAACCGTTAAAATGAATTTTATTATCTTATACCCACGTCTGAGGGATCCACAAATTGATTTCTCTGCATGATCAATAGCTCAGTTTTCCCTGGTATGTGGTAATTTTTTTCTGAGTCCTCAACAGGTTTGGAGCGCTTCCCGAGCTTTCCTACCGACTCCGTCAAGCTGTGACGTCATCTGTATAAAGATGAAGATTTTAGATCGAAAACAAAAATCATCATATTGTGTGAAGCGTGTTTGTGGTGCACGCTTTTGAAACGCAGGACATAAGGGTTGTGGTCTCGGTCGTGCGTAGTTTTCATCTTGTGTAGCGTGTACGTGTTGGTGGTCTTTACCACTATTGGGTGTGCTCGATTTCCACCGTTCTGTTGAGCATGTGCGGTCCAAACCAATAATATGCATCGTTCCGAAGCATGCTGGGGTTTCACGCTTTTAGGACAAAGAGTATATCTGCTGGTATCCGGGTTTAGACGAATATAGATGCGGTATACGTCTGGATTTGTGAAAACAGTGTTAAAGAATTCCGGCCCTGCAAGATTATTAAAAGGATTGTCACAGTATTTTCTTTCCTCTGCTCGTTTATATTCCTGTTATCGTTCTCCTTTCCCCCTTTTTTTCTCTTTTGCATGGTTTGGAGGCTGCCTTTAGAGGTAAAAAAAAAAAAAAAAATCAAAGTGCAAATGGGTGATTTAACGCAAATCATTGACACCGTTTTCATAATCAGACGTATATACATTGTGTGTTTGTGTCCATGGCTTCGCGTTTTATAACGAAGAAAATATACATTGCCGGTATTCATTTTCGTAATCTCACGATTTATTGCACAGCGTTTATGGTTTAATTTTCTCACGCTTTTAAAATATACAAAGTTGCACAGAAGCAAGGTTTCGCGGTTTTAGAACGAAGAATGCACGCTTTCCATTAAATAGCCCTTTTCACGTTTTTTTTTTTGCATTACAATAAAATCCAACGTGGATGAGAAGCAATAGGTTGGCCAAAACTACAAAATAACCTTAAGTTACCTCGCATAATTGTTAGGTTTCATTCTAATGCAAATGAGCAAAGTTAACCGTGAAAAGGGCTATTGTATGGTAGCTATAGCTTCGTTTGTGGTGTTCGTGTTCGTGGTCTGTAGCGTGTTTGTGCGTAGAATATTCTACTTTCTTTTTATATGACTCAGATTAAAGCAATATATTTGACTGCGCCAGAGGAAATTGAAAACGGGGGTTTCACTCTGAAAACTCATCAAATGTTTTTCGTCCACACAAGAAAACGGATAAAATGTTTTTCCGTCCACACTACACCGGAGGAATTTACTGAAAAACGCAACAATCCGGTACCGGTTTTTTTTGTGTTTGTGTTTGAGGAAAACATAGTCTGTCGAGGAAACCACGTGATTATCGCTACGCTATCGTTTTCGAAAATTTCCATTTTTAAAATGGTTCCCATCCACAGAAAAACAAAAAGCCGGCATTTTTAAATTCCTCAGATTCAGGAAGAGGTTTTTCGCGGAAAAGCGCCGCTTTCAAACTGTTCTCATACACACTCGTGAAAGCCTATGCTACTTTGGTCACTGAGCATATGTTTTGGTAGCCTGCGAACAGGCTCCCGGTTTGGTTGGGTTTAGGGCGAGATAGCCGAGTGAAGTTTAGGGCGAGCGGGACGAGCCGAGGGCGGTCTGGTGAGGAGGGAGTGCGCCGGGGGTCCCCTGCGTCCCACTCGCTTCGCTCGCGTAGTCACGACGCTCCGACTTCCACTCGCTCGCCGAATTTTTTTTTCCGACCTCGCTGGGAGCCTGTTCGCAGGCTAATGTTTTGGTTATTTATTGGTCTGTAATTTCTTTTCTAAAGTTATAACTTTTGTAAAAAGTGGAAAACATAAAAAAGTCTGTATCTGAAATCTTAAACTCATCCGGTCGGGAGAGACTTTTCAGAAAGCTCTGTTTTCGTGACGGATTAGTGTGTCGGCGAAAGAAATAAAGTTGCGCTTCCAAATTCCTTCGTCGTAGCGTGACCCTGCCTTACCCCTACTGAAGTGAAACTTTTAATCGTTTAAACGCAGTAGCAACCCCCGGTAAACATCGGCAAAACCAAGGGTATAAGTCGACGCAGGTTTGTCGCCTCATCAGTAAATGTTTCGCTCAATTACCGTCGGTAATCGAGGCCAAAGTAGAACGTTGGCGACAAGTATTGCGTTCAACGTGTGCTAGAGCAGTAAAATAAACGAAACTTCCTCCAATGCAAGCAGGTTTCAGTACAACGGACAAAAAGAGGCTAAATTAACTATTGTTTACGCAAAGAAATTCCCCAAAAAATCATAATTGGGGTTTATGGAGAACCAAAGCAAATGCAAGAATTGCAAGAGGTCCCGAATAAGAAGAAGCTGGGCTCCGCGGCGGATGCCATGCAAAGTGTTCTGTAATAGAAAAAGGCCGGTTCTGCAAGATATCAGAATGTCTTTATTCTAAAGCCATCTAGAAAGCTTTGTAGGCTCTTTATTATAATGAAGGAGAGCTTACTGCCTGCAAATCGACAATGACTTTCTTTCAGCATTGGACTATTCAGTTTGTAAAGTTAGATATTTTATAGTTTGCTAATCATGGGTTCTGAGCTGCATTGGGATTATTGCTTACCGAGAAAACCTCAAACTGTCCGTTGTATGCCGTCTACTTTATTTGATTAGTTCCGTGTAAAGAGCTTCTCTCATCAAGTTACGAAGCCTCGGTTGGCAGTAACCGTTGGAAACCTCTCTCGTGAAATTAGATGAATCGAGTCAGATTGGGTATATTGGACATGACTAACCACTGGATCCCTCTTGTTAAGATATTTTCCTTGCTCCTTTTTAATGGCTACCTTGCAGATTTAGTGTCATTCACTCATTCTTGTGTCATTTTGCACGTGGCGATATCAAAGAAATTTCTGCTCGGTCATTCTAAAAAAAGCATGTAAATAATCTTCTCAAGCTGTCCAAGATACAATCTATGGAACACTCAAGACGGAGAAAAGTGGAAATGTGGTGTGGCTCTGTAACAAATGGCATTTGATAACTCATGGGCCATTGAGCATCAGTTCATACAATAATTATGAAGCAAATGAGTGACGGAACCCATTTATGTTTCGTGTTACTTATTTATTTACAGGTGGATGTTGAACACCCGTTAGAATCCGCAAAGAAAATGTCGTGTCCGAGTCGTGTATTCCTCTGACTCTTCTGAAGCTCTTAAGCTTCTTACAACTTGAGTCAAACATATGCGTAGGCCTGATTCCTGATTAGTAGCCCTGATGGCTGGCTGGAAGACTAGATACTGTAACAAAGTTTTGATTGTATTTTGCTTGATTCGAACTTGTTTGGGAATACTAAGTGGTTGGACATTAACTTTAATTAGCAACAATCTCAATGCTTTTTTTTTCTTTTATTGCTTGGTTTGAATTGTTCAACAACGTGGTGTCTGTCATGAAACAAAGCGTTCTTGCAAAGAAATTTCATCACATGATGTTGTACTTTCCAGAACACTATTTGCAATGCACAAAAAAAAATTACGGCGAGCCTTTAACTGACCGTTTTAATCCAGTACAATAGAAAAGCATGGCATGAATCATTCGAGCAGATGTAATTCTGAATTCATTTGAGCTACAGGAGATAACATCCAATGTGACACGCAATAGCGAAAAGAACAGTTCTGAATGTCAACAGAAATCCACTTCAGTTTAGACATTGTCTAATGAACTGTGGTTTTCCGCGTTCCTCTTTTCAGCTTCCGAACCTAGAGAGTGGTCGTTGAAATTGTTGTCTCTTCTTGCTTTTATTTTCGTTTTTATCTTAAATACATTAAAACCAGTTCTATTTTTACCATCAGTGGATTTTCATGAAACGTAAATGAGGTCGTTAAATAAACTAAATCACCAAGCAGAACCTTGTTCCTAGCAACGAGCATGAGGGCGGGACTTCTTATAAACGTAAATCGAAAACAGTTCCAGCCCACTCTCTGTAAGCAACGCTACGCACTCGGCAGCACAGAAAAACCTTGAGATTTCGAGGTAAAAAAATATATAATAGATCGTTGAGAGTGGCTAGTCGAGCAATTTCTTACAAGAAACAAATAGGAAAGACTCACAAACAGACGAAAAAAGAAAAAACAACAAAAACAGAAAAAAAAAAAAAAGAAAGAAACAAAGGTTTTGTTTGTTACAATAAATTGTCAAGGGTGCACATGTATAACAGCCATCCAGAAACATATGGCAGAGGCACAGCATTCTTTGGTCATTACCATAACTTACATATATAAGAATGTGCACGTCTTGATATCAATTTCGCCTTGTTTCTTTTCCATCGGCGACGGTTGCGTTCAACATACTTATTGCTGCATCCAGGATAAAACATATCAACATTACACAGAGGCCTTGAGAAAGTGTAACAAAAGTAAGTTCAAATTCTTGTTGTGCTACTGCTAACATCATGATTATACATGTACCACACTTTTAAACGTACTGAGAACTCTGAGAGATGTTCTTTTTTTTGTTACCTTGCTCGTTCAGTTGCTGTTGTTTAAAAGAAAAGGATATAGGAGAATATCTTGTCACTCTAGTGCTAAGTAACGAATTTGATGCCGCTCATCATTTGTCCTAACGGTTTGACTTCTTAAAAGAGACTGCAGACGAACATAAATCCGCTTACAAGAATAATAAGTCTTTCTGCTCATTCGAAAACGCCTCATAATCAAACGCCAGAGGGCCGAGGATTCCTTGGCCATCTTTTTTCTCAAGTCATCTTAAGGCAGATTAAGGAGTCAATCAGGAGTCTATTTCAGAAAAAAAAGGATGACCATGCAATTGCTCTGGGCCTCTAGCGATTGATTCTGAAGAAATCACGGCTGCTTAAATACAAACTTCTAGAAAGCTCTTAGTAGCTTGCCGCTTCTCGGACGATTTCATTATGACGGGTCTTGCCTCAGAAATGTCTGTTTATTTCAAGTTGTCCGTATAAGGTCATTGTTGTCACAAACTGGAACATGCTGACACCTGCCAATGCGTAGGGGATCTTTAACACCTAATCATACCAATGTCATAAAAGGTTTTTCGTCGTTTTCTCGATAAAGTTAAACCGCATATAAGGATGAAAATTTTTAGTTCGTTTAAGCGCGTCTTCCGACAGAATTGCCTGAAAATCGGCGGGTAAGTTCCAGGATATCCCCTTCAAAAAGGGGTGTCGGGCTTCGTTTAATTTCGCTTTCGTTTCAAAGTTATGACTCCTTCGAGAAGGAAACTTCCGCATTGAAACTATCGAACATTAGGAGGGTGTATAAACAAAACCAAACCACATCTGGAAAATTGCGACGCCATTTTTGAGGGTGATGTGTGAGAAAACATTTTCGATGTTAATCGCGCAGCCCGGGTAAATCACGGGCAGAAGCGAACCAGGTTAAAGGGGCATTGTCACGCTATTTGGCAACTTCATAAAATGCTAGGATAATTTGGTTTTATCAACTGAGTTGATAATGTGAATTAGCCACCGTAAAGAGATTCGAAAGCTGACGTTTCGAGCGCTAGCCCTTCGTCGGAGCGAATCGAGGAATTGTGGGTTGTGTGTGGTTTATATAGAGAAATATGGAGCTACGCTATTGGTTGGTGCCTGGCAACGTGAAAAAACAACAGAATAAATTAGTTGAATGAAAAGCGTTCGTTGATACCGTGAGGATTAAGAGTGCCGATTTGAAAAATAAATTTTTGTTCTAGAGTTTTGCGGCTTTCTGTGCCTCCTTGATGTAGGGAGAGGCCACAGACCGCCATATGTTGCTTCGAATGATTCGGCAGATTAAAGTGTCTAGCGACCGGTTTAGATGCGTTTTTGTCGTCTTTCTCAACGTCGCGAAGATGTTCTCGGAATCGGTCGCCTAGTCGTCTACCTGTTTCGCCGATATATAACTTTTTGCAGAGAGTGCAAGTTATACAGTAGATGACATTGGCTGAGGTACAGGTAAAATGATCAGTGATTTTAATAGATCGCTTGGGCCCCGACAATTTCTCAACGTTACAAATGAAAGGACATGTTTTGCATCGTGCGCGTGCACATTTAAAAGTACCGGGTTGTTCACTCGTTTGGAAAGAACTTCTGACTAAAAAGTTACCTATGTTTTTGTCGCGTTTAAATGAAATTAATGGCGGTTGCGAAAAGATTCTACCAGTATCGGGATCATTTTGAAGTAATTTAAAGTTTTTGAGAATGATGGATTTTACTGCGTGGTTGTGAGGGTGAAATGTGAGAGTGAATGGAATTCTATTATTATTCTCCTTCTTAGACGTTTGTAGTGCTGACTGCCGATCGATTTGTTGGGCGCGATGATGGCCTGCTTGAACAACAGAGGCAGGATAGCCACGTTTGTCGAAAAACTCGCACATTTCCTCTGATTTTAAGGAAAAATCAGAGTCCTCACTACAAAGGCGGCGAAGTCTAAGAAACTGAGAATAAGGAATGGAATTCTTGACATGTGATGGATGTGAAGATGAATACAACAAATAACTATGAGAATCTGTGGGTTTGTAGTGCACACTGGTGCATAAACCGTTGCCTTCGACAGAAACTTTAATATCTAGAAATGCTAAAGAAGTGTCGGAAATTTCCCAGGTATATTTAAGAGCCGGATGAAACGAATTAACAGCAGTTATAAATTGATTGAGTTCCTCTCTGGTGGAGGAAGTTGCGCCGACACAGTCGTCAATGTAGCGACGGTAGAGGTCAGGTTTGGGGCCGTTGTATTGATTGAAAAATTGGTGTTCAATATAGCCTACGAAAAGGTTGGCGTAGCTGGGTCCCATTTTGGTACCCATGGCCACCCCATTGATTTGTTTATAATAACTGTCAGCGAATGAAAAACAGTTTAGTGTTAAAACTAGTTCAGCCAGGCGGAGCAATGTTTCCGAGCTTGGTTCCTTAACAGTACGTAAATCGAAAAAATGTTTGAGGGCTAGAAGACCTTCGCCATTAGGGATGACGGTGTAAAGAGATGTAATATCCATAGTGAAAATAAGTTTGTCTTCGCCCAGGAAATTGAAATCACGAAAAATTTGGAGTGCGTGTTGACTGTCTTTAACATATGACGGTAAAGATCTGACGATAGGTGCCATAATTTTGTCTAAATAGCTAGAAATGAGTTCGGTAGGGCAACTACACGCAGAGACAATAGGTCGGCCTGGGTTGTTAGGTTTGTGAATTTTAGGTAAAAAGTAAATACATGAAGTTCTAGGAGTGGTGATGATCAGATTAGTAGCAGTAGCCGGCAATTCTTGTTTGACTATAAGGTCGTTAATAGTGCTCTTGACAATTTGTTGGTTATTGGAAGTGAGATCTTTATCGACTTTAGCATAAAAAGAGGTGTCAGAAAGTTGCCGCAAAGCTTCTTTTTGGTAGAGGTCGGCCCGCCAAACGACTAAAGCGCCGCCTTTGTCGGCCGCTTTAACAATTATGTCTTTGCGCTTACTAAGATTTTGTAGCGCCGCCCTCTCTTCCGAAGAAAGGTTGGAAAATTTGGTGTTACGATTGAAATTTAGTTTATTGATGTCATGACGGCATTTATTGATGAAAAAATCTAAAGATGCGAACTGGCCCTCTGGGGGAGTCCACTTTGATTTTCGAGTCTGAAGCGTCTCGAAAATATCTTTGTCCGAGGTGTTAGAATCATCCTCTTTGTCATGGAAAAAGGCTTTAAGTTGAACGCGGCGAATAAATTTTTCAACATCTTGCTTAACCGAGAATTCGTCAAGTTTTTTGGATATAGGAACAAAATTCAAGCCCTTACTGAGGACGGATTTCTCTGCGTCGGAAAGCGGAAGATTTTCTGGAATAGAAACTACGGTGCTAAGGCTTTCAAATGACGAGTCACAAGTTTTAGGAGGACCTGTTAATTGTTCAAATTTATGGGCCTTAATTTGGTGTAAATGGTTAAAAAGTTTAGAATTGACCTCGTGGATTTTGGTGCGAATAGATTGTACTAAGATAGCTGGACAGATTTTAGACAGTTCAGAGCGGCATTGTAGAATTTGTTTGTCGAGGCCGTCACGTTTTTGGCACATAGCTCTGATAGTAATCCTCATAATGTTACGTGAAAAAGAATTTTGAGCACTATGAATTTGGCGAAGATATTGGTTTGAATGAGAAAGAGAAGATGCATGAAAATTGGAGCGAAAACCCTTAGGAATAACTTTAGAATGAAGGCAACGGCCGATGAATTTGATGTGACTACAAAACCTTGTTTTAGCATCAAATTCATCGGCCGTTGCCTTCATTCTAAAGTTATTCCTAAGGGTTTTCGCTCCAATTTTCATGCATCTTCTCTTTCTCATTCAAACCAATATCTTCGCCAAATTCATAGTGCTCAAAATTCTTTTTCACGTAACATTATGAGGATTACTATCAGAGCTATGTGCCAAAAACGTGACGGCCTCGACAAACAAATTCTACAATGCCGCTCTGAACTGTCTAAAATCTGTCCAGCTATCTTAGTACAATCTATTCGCACCAAAATCCACGAGGTCAATTCTAAACTTTTTAACCATTTACACCAAATTAAGGCCCATAAATTTGAACAATTAACAGGTCCTCCTAAAACTTGTGACTCGTCATTTGAAAGCCTTAGCACCGTAGTTTCTATTCCAGAAAATCTTCCGCTTTCCGACGCAGAGAAATCCGTCCTCAGTAAGGGCTTGAATTTTGTTCCTATATCCAAAAAACTTGACGAATTCTCGGTTAAGCAAGATGTTGAAAAATTTATTCGCCGCGTTCAACTTAAAGCCTTTTTCCATGACAAAGAGGATGATTCTAACACCTCGGACAAAGATATTTTCGAGACGCTTCAGACTCGAAAATCAAAGTGGACTCCCCCAGAGGGCCAGTTCGCATCTTTAGATTTTTTCATCAATAAATGCCGTCATGACATCAATAAACTAAATTTCAATCGTAACACCAAATTTTCCAACCTTTCTTCGGAAGAGAGGGCGGCGCTACAAAATCTTAGTAAGCGCAAAGACATAATTGTTAAAGCGGCCGACAAAGGCGGCGCTTTAGTCGTTTGGCGGGCCGACCTCTACCAAAAAGAAGCTTTGCGGCAACTTTCTGACACCTCTTTTTATGCTAAAGTCGATAAAGATCTCACTTCCAATAACCAACAAATTGTCAAGAGCACTATTAACGACCTTATAGTCAAACAAGAATTGCCGGCTACTGCTACTAATCTGATCATCACCACTCCTAGAACTTCATGTATTTACTTTTTACCTAAAATTCACAAACCTAACAACCCAGGCCGACCTATTGTCTCTGCGTGTAGTTGCCCTACCGAACTCATTTCTAGCTATTTAGACAAAATTATGGCACCTATCGTCAGATCTTTACCGTCATATGTTAAAGACAGTCAACACGCACTCCAAATTTTTCGTGATTTCAATTTCCTGGGCGAAGACAAACTTATTTTCACTATGGATATTACATCTCTTTACACCGTCATCCCTAATGGCGAAGGTCTTCTAGCCCTCAAACATTTTTTCGATTTACGTACTGTTAAGGAACCAAGCTCGGAAACATTGCTCCGCCTGGCTGAACTAGTTTTAACACTAAACTGTTTTTCATTCGCTGACAGTTATTATAAACAAATCAATGGGGTGGCCATGGGTACCAAAATGGGACCCAGCTACGCCAACCTTTTCGTAGGCTATATTGAACACCAATTTTTCAATCAATACAACGGCCCCAAACCTGACCTCTACCGTCGCTACATTGACGACTGTGTCGGCGCAACTTCCTCCACCAGAGAGGAACTCAATCAATTTATAACTGCTGTTAATTCGTTTCATCCGGCTCTTAAATATACCTGGGAAATTTCCGACACTTCTTTAGCATTTCTAGATATTAAAGTTTCTGTCGAAGGCAACGGTTTATGCACCAGTGTGCACTACAAACCCACAGATTCTCATAGTTATTTGTTGTATTCATCTTCACATCCATCACATGTCAAGAATTCCATTCCTTATTCTCAGTTTCTTAGACTTCGCCGCCTTTGTAGTGAGGACTCTGATTTTTCCTTAAAATCAGAGGAAATGTGCGAGTTTTTCGACAAACGTGGCTATCCTGCCTCTGTTGTTCAAGCAGGCCATCATCGCGCCCAACAAATCGATCGGCAGTCAGCACTACAAACGTCTAAGAAGGAGAATAATAATAGAATTCCATTCACTCTCACATTTCACCCTCACAACCACGCAGTAAAATCCATCATTCTCAAAAACTTTAAATTACTTCAAAATGATCCCGATACTGGTAGAATCTTTTCGCAACCGCCATTAATTTCATTTAAACGCGACAAAAACATAGGTAACTTTTTAGTCAGAAGTTCTTTCCAAACGAGTGAACAACCCGGTACTTTTAAATGTGCACGCGCACGATGCAAAACATGTCCTTTCATTTGTAACGTTGAGAAATTGTCGGGGCCCAAGCGATCTATTAAAATCACTGATCATTTTACCTGTACCTCAGCCAATGTCATCTACTGTATAACTTGCACTCTCTGCAAAAAGTTATATATCGGCGAAACAGGTAGACGACTAGGCGACCGATTCCGAGAACATCTTCGCGACGTTGAGAAAGACGACAAAAACGCATCTAAACCGGTCGCTAGACACTTTAATCTGCCGAATCATTCGAAGCAACATATGGCGGTCTGTGGCCTCTCCCTACATCAAGGAGGCACAGAAAGCCGCAAAACTCTAGAACAAAAATTTATTTTTCAAATCGGCACTCTTAATCCTCACGGTATCAACGAACGCTTTTCATTCAACTAATTTATTCTGTTGTTTTTTCACGTTGCCAGGCACCAACCAATAGCGTAGCTCCATATTTCTCTATATAAACCACACACAACCCACAATTCCTCGATTCGCTCCGACGAAGGGCTAGCGCTCGAAACGTCAGCTTTCGAATCTCTTTACGGTGGCTAATTCACATTATCAACTCAGTTGATAAAACCAAATTATCCTGTAATACTCCCACCGACGCAGCACCATAGTTTCTTTAGAAACTTACCCCCTCTACTCATAAAATGCTAGGTGCCTTCGCATCAATCGAATTCCAAAACTAATAATCTAGTTTTGTTATTGAAGACTATTTGAAGGCACTGAAACTGTTTCCTGTCGCCTGTCACTACGGATGGCACGGTTGGAAATGGATTAAAATTTGAAAAAAATTGGCCAATTTTTTAAGTTTTGATGCCACGTGATGAAAAGATCCTCCAGAAATTTATTATGGTTAGCCGTCTCTGATAAAATTTGTTTGATATCTTCGTCGTAGCTTTACAGAAGCTTTTTGCTTATGAAAGTCTTAAAGTAATGATTTTAGCACAGAATTGACCTAAAACAGCAAAATCCTCGTGACAATGCCCCTTTAAGCGAAGCAGTGTTTCTGGGTATTTTTTTAAATATCACTGCGGCGATAACTTTCAAGAAGAATTCAGAGATATTATTGTATTCTACAATTATAAAGGTTTGAGAAAATGTATAGGTTGATGGGGCTTTCTTTCCAAACACCAGCGTAAGAGCGTGTTTCAAACGCTGTCAATCCACTTATCATGTACCTTAAACTATAACAATACTGTACCTTCAGTTACGCGGTTATCGTTCTTTTGTTTCCTTCTGTTGTCAGTTTTTTAAAGAATGTCTAAAAGCCTCTTTCTAAGCGAATATCACACCATGGAAATCTTTGCTTATCATTCAGGACTTATTTACACTATACCACTTTGCTACTCAGTCTAACATGCTCACGCCATGCTCACGAAAACATACATCATTTTTAAAGCTTCGTATTCATGGCTGCACAGGCTCCTCAGGGCTGCACAGGCTAGCCAAACAGGTTGGACCCTCTTCTCACATCACGTAGAGTCGCCTTAAAATTGTCTTTCCAGACGTCTTCAAACGTATCACAAAAAAACCCTCTAAATATCCTTTCAATAGTAGGAGTTTTGGAAGAAGATTAAGGCACTTTAATAGTATCAGCCTGCGCCATTTTGGAAGATTGCTGCCTTGACGCTTTTAGTGATATGGGATAAATTTGTCAAGTGGGAAATCGCTGACCTAGATTGTTTCTGACATGAGAACTGAGTACTGTTTCAAGACAATAGCGAGGAAAACGAAAAACTAAGCCAAGAAACCTATGAATTTGTCTAAATATAATTGAATTTTCTAATACCTTGGAAACTACTAAATATCCTAAAAGTATCCGCAAGGGCCATGCTTATGATGCCAAATTATTGGGACGACATATAAGAAGTGATTTGTAGACTCTCTGACGACACGACTCTTCAAAACAGAACACGGTTCTAATAACTGGTGGAAACAATAGAACGGTGAGCAAACAACAACAGCGAACACGCTGTTGTCTGATGGACGTGTGCAAATAAAAATGAACGTCTACTGTACTTTGCTTGATCAATATTTAAGCTGAAGTAACATGGTGAAAAGACTCGGCGATATCGAGACAATCGATTGTGCGGTGCCAAAAAGATCATAAACGCTGTCGACATAACAAGCCAAAAGTAAAAATATAAAAAAAGGAAATACAAAAAGGGCAGAGGTTGCCTTGTCCGTCAGGCTGGAGGCACGTAAACCCGCTGATTAAAAATCATTATAATTTGATGAAGTTGCGCGTTCGTTGTAATTAAACATTATTCTCTAACATGAAAGTATGACTGCACTAATGAAAGTTTATCCTTTTTTTCGTTAAAACAAAATGAAATGTTTGCTTTTATACAATGGCACCAAGCAGGTATCCACACTTAGTAATGCATGAGATTAATTATTGGTTTACGTTATGGCGCCTGGCAACGCGCTAGAGAACAAAACAGTCTGACTAAGACCAAACACATTTTGTGGAAGAATGCCTAAGTCGAACTCACTGATCTCTTGTAAACACTGACCATTTGTAATTAATTATAATCTATTATGTTGTAACCTGTCCCAATAGTGCTCTTCAGTAACAAAAGGTAATTAACATTACAATGAGTACACGCGCCTTATTAGAGAGCTGTCATTTTAAGTCCCCTTTAATTTGAAAACAATTTTATTAAAAAGAATAATATGTTGTAACATTGCCGCAATGCATGAAATGAGCTTGAAGCCGGAACCGCAGACCGTAAACATGAGGACATATGACAATCGTATGACAGCCATAAAAGCAACAGATTTTTCGCTTGTTGTGCCTACTTTGAACCATGATATTGATCGTTTCCACCAAAAATAAGGGCGCGCAACGGATCTGTTGCTTAAAGAATGACCTGGCATTTGAATTTACTTCCACTGAGATTGGTAAATGAACTGGGATTTGGGCAAAAACTGGGCTGGAAGATATGATTTGGGTAGCACTTGGCGGGAAATGGCATTCATGCCACCACCTTGGCCCCGATATAACCGAATGAAAATACATATGGAGCTGAAAAATGACATAACGAGTTTGTGGGAAAAATGACCAAAATTCTCGTTATATCACGAGTCTATATTATTTATTAATTAGTCTATTTCCGTTATATCACTATCAGTTGCATGCACTACTCAGCCGTTCTATGTTGTACACAGCGACCATGCTATCCAGTTTAAGGAGAAATGTTACGGGATTGAACGAGTTTCAATGTGTCCATGTTTCACTCGCTTGATGGGCTGCTTGTTGTTAATGGAGATTATTTCGTTTTGTGATTCCAAGACTCGCATAAATATATCTAATGGGTCCGTATAATGATTAACAAATAAAGAGGGCTAAGCTGTGTATTACTTAGCTCTTATTAACCGAGCAGGAGGTCTGTATGGGAGAATCTTGACCGAGGTCGTAAGTACAGACCGAACGCCGTGAGGTCTGTACACACGACCGAGGTTATCCCATACAGACCGACTTAGCCCGGTTAATAAGATGTTTATTATATGGCAAAAACAAGAACAATTTAATTCGTTTAATGTAACTGGTTTGTACCAAGTGACAGTTTGCTTGCAAACGGTGCTGAGCGGCCGAATTTAATTCTTCCAAAGTTTGCTCGTCCTCTTTACTATTTTTTTCTCATCAGCGTTTTGGCGCTTACAGAAATAAATATCCTTAGATGAAAACAGTCAATGATTTTGCATTTTAGTTTGCAACTTTTTCGCTTCAAAACATAACTGGTCCAGCTGCCAGTCTAGATGGGAAAATCTAGACCGCGGTCAATATCCATTTTAGCCAATCAAATTCGTGAATTTGGTAGTTCCCAGCTCTTGTGAGAGAGCCATATAATAAACATTTGAGAGCACAAGGGAAGTGTAGCGGTAATCAGGGGAAAACAATAAATCAAGCTTTCTCTATGTTTTATACTTTGATAACATATGGGTTTTTGACCAATCAGAGCGCCCGCAGGGTCCTCTGTTATAAAATGAAATACATTCAAGTAAAGGCACTCAGTTAGATCGAATATAAAACAAAAACTGTACATAAACAAAATGTCGTCGATATATGCCCGCTAATTAAAAATCATTAAAATTAGATAAACTGGGTTAATTTAATTAGACAGTAACTAACATGAACGTGTGACAGCAGTAACGAAAGTTTACGCTTAACAAAATGAAATGTTTGTTTTTTACACAATGGAACCAAGCAGGTATCCACACTTAATGAGATTATTGGTTTACCTTATAGCGCCTAGCTACGGGCTAGAGAACAAAACAGTCTGACTAAGACCAACCCGGTTTGTGGAAGCATGTCTAAGTCGTACTCACTGATCTCTTATAAACACTGACAACTTATAATTGATTGTACATAATCTATTTTGTTGTAACATGTCCCGATAGCGCTCTTCATAAACAAAAATTAATTAATATTACAATATACTCCCAAGATAGTAGGCGCTTCTAATTAGAGAGCTGTTACTTAAGTTCAATCAGCCATAAAAGCAACGGATGGTTCGCGTGTCGTGCCTACTTTGAACCGTGACATAGATCGCTTCCACCAAAATAACGGCGCGCAACGGATCTGTTTACTTGACGAGGGGCCTGGCGTGATTAAAGAGAATTTTGATTTACTACATTTTAACTGGGATTGGTAACTGAACTGGGATTTGGGCAAAAACTGGGCTGGAAAATAGGATTTCGGCAGTATTTGGGTTAGGAAATGGCATTCCCACCAGCCCCCTCACCTCATCATGGATTCTCCTTAACTGATGGCTGCTCTCTAGGTCCCCTTTATATAACCGAATGAAAATACACTGGGAGCAGGAAAATGAGTTATAACGAGTTTGTGGGAAAATGAACAAAAGTTTCGTTATATTGCGAGTATACATTAAAATCGATATTCAGTGGTGTCGATTACGCTTCTCCCACTTCCCCTCAACACTACACCTGACACAATTAACGACCAAACAGGAAGTGTTAAACGTCCAAGAAATATTCGGAGGCCAATTGATCCATTTTGAGCCCAGAGTGAAACGTAAAAACCAAAACCATGTGCCTGAATACTTGTAAGAAAGAATCCCCATTAACGTTACCCTTTTGTCTGGTGAGGAGTTATGGTACATAAACTTTTACCGTTCATGAACAGTTTTATTTATATTCGATCTAACTGAGCGCTCAGCTTGGTCAAAAACATATGTTTTATCAGAGTATAAAACAGAGAAGTAGCGTGTTTTATTGTTTCCCCCCTCATTACCTTTCCATTTCCCTCGTGCTCTCGATGGCCCGTCGTGTCTTATCTCAGTGTGATACACGGCATGGTTGATTTGTTTATCAGTATCCGGACCCAATACATACATTTATGCAATAGTTTTGCAATGACGAAATGAAATGCCCATTGATAATGAAAAGCCTGATATCATCATTCAAGCGAGTGCAACATGGACACATTGAAATTTATTCAGTCCCGTATCATTTTACCGTAAGAGATAGTATGGCAGCTGTGCAGAATATAGAACGGCTGAGTCAGTGCATGTAACTGGTAATTTCCTTCATCGACGTGCCTCATGGCTGAAAGGATACTCCTTCGTGTTCCCAGGGTCACGCTGAGGCGAAGATGCTCGAGTCACAGGCGAGTGTCTTCTACATTTCTCGAGAGTTTTCAATTGTTCTGAGTGTTTTATTACAGGGTAATACACGGCTTAGGCTTCTTCAAATTCTTTATGGTATAGATTTTACACGCACAAAACAATGAATCACGCTTTTTCTGTGTTTTATACTCTGATAAAAGATGGGTTCTTGACCAATCAGAGTGCGTGCAGGGTCCTATCTATCTTATAATTAAGCAATAGACCACAAGTTTCTATGGTTTATAGACTGACAAACCACGCGGTGGTGGTTTATTTCTGTTATATAACAATTCAGAAGACGCGCGATTTTTCCATGAGGTTTACCGGCATAATAAACTATAGCTGATTGACCAATCAAAGCACGCCCATTGATTTGGTTATTATATAAACGCTGATAAAACATGAGTTTTTGACCAACTAGAGCGCACGCAGGTTCCTTTCTATATTAGTACAGGTACTCATGCGGTTTCGAGTTTAATTTGGAATTGATTTGCCCGATTGGGTTTTTGAAACAGCTAAAATTGCACCCTTTTTGAAAAACTCAAAAGTGCAAATTAATTTGAAATTGAACGAGAGAAAACCGTATGATTACTTCTTAAAAATTCGCGTGGAGGAAGTTCCGGAAGATCTTTCTTGAGGCCATTTTTTCGCATTCAAAAGAACTTTTTTCAAAGTTTCCGTAAAAAAGTTTCATCATCGCTTTACTTTACAGCAAATAATATTCCGAAATTACGATGTGTAATTTGCACTGGTGTTACACTTTTTGCACCGGTGTTACACCTTTTGCACTGGTGTTACACTTGAACTTCACTGCTCTCAGCCAATCACAATCGAGTAATTTTTTCATGTGTATTATTATAGAATGAAATGTATTCAAGTAATGGCGCTCATTTATAAGCCCCCGGCTTCTATATAGGCTTCCGTACCATTACACCTTTAAAATTGCTAAGTGACCGTCTTTAAATTATCATAAATTTCTAGTGTATTGCGTTATTTTTTTGTTTATCTTTTGTGTGGTTAATGGAAATAAAAATGGAAAATGGATATTTAGGTCGAATATAAAACAAAAACTGTTCATGAACAGCAAAAGTTTACATAAGATATAACTCGTCACTTAGCAAGAAGGTACGCTCAAGTAAAGATTCTGTGTTAAAGCATTCAGGCACATGGTTTGGTTTTTACGTTTCCTTGTTGGTTCAAATAGCTCAATTGGCCTCCGAATATTTCTTGGACGTTTAACACTTCCTGTTTGGTCGTTAATTGTGTCAGGTGTAGTGTAGAGGGGAAGTGGGAGAAGCGTAATTGACACCACCGATTTGCTTAAAGTTTACATGCGTCATGGCAGACTCGAAAGAATACTCCTTCGTATCCTCAGATCCACGCCACGGAGAAGATGCTTGTCATCTTGTTTAGGACGTACAATAGGATATTGGAACGCAATTACACCGTTGTGATGTATATTAATAAATACTTTATAACACGATTGAAGCAGAAATTTGCTGCGTAGTTCTAAGAACAGGACAACCCGGATTAATATTAATCGAATTAATATTAATCTTAATGATTATTATAATCCAGTAATAGATTATTATAATCCTGTAATAGATTATTATAATCCAGTAATAGATTCTTATAATCTATTACTGAGGTTTTAGCCGTGCCTTAATCTATTGCCTGATTTCATACCGTGAGGGACTAAGTACGAGTCTGTTAATTATGGGATTAGCAACTATTGATCCCCATAGTCAGAAAGAGCACATCGAGATTCATAAAATTCCCAAGTTTGGTGTTAATCAGGCTAGTCTTGACTGAGATACAGGCATTTAAAAACATAAAAAATTTACAAAGAAATGTATGGAAAACCGGACAAATGCGGACAAAAGTCCGGATTTGGCCGGTTTTCCATACATTTCTTTGTAATTTTTTTACGTTTTTAAATGCCTGTATCTCAGTCAAGACTAGCCTGATTAACACCAAACTTGGGAATTTTATGAATCTCGATGTGCTCTTTCTGACTATGGGGATCAATAGTTGCTAATCCCATAATTAACAGACTCGTACCTAGTCCCTCACGGTATGAAATCAGGCAATTAGGATTAATGTTAATCTAAGATTAACATTAATCCTAATTGATTAATATTAATATTAATCTCATAACTATTAATCCTATGTAGCATTAGCATTATTCCTACCTTTTATTAATCTTTGTCCAAAGCTTCCAAAGATTGACATTATTTAAGATCTTAGGCGTCCTTATCACTATCTTACGTATTCGTGGACCGTTTTACTTGGATCTAAGTATAACGTACCGTATTTATTCGATTAAGCGCCCGGGGCGCTTATTTAATTTTTAGGACTTTCAGGGTGGGTGCTTATTCGAGGTTGGGCGCTTATTAAGTTTTCACCATTTTCAGTAAGTAAAAACTTCATTGTGTAACAAAACAATATATAAGAACAAAACATGACAAAATATTAAAGCATATAAATTGTAACTGTTCATTGTAATACACAATACCCGTATTCCTCTTGTGCACTTTATTGTTATTCTTTTCCTTTTTCTGGGGGGGAGGGGGGGGGGAGGTGGGCACTTATTTGAAGTTGGGAGCTTAAAAAGTACTTTTTAGGGGTGGGGTGGTAGGGGTGGGCGCTTATTCGAGGCTGGGCGCTTATTAACTTTTTCTACCTTCAGAGTGGGCGCTTATTCGAGGCGGGCGCTTATTCGAGGTTGGGAGCTTAAACGAATAAATACGGTATACAAATATATGTATATATATTTTACTAAGGGCATCTCCTGACAAATTCAGATACATAGTTGCTATCGCGATATACTGGTTCCGAACCTCGAAACAGCGTGTCTTTGGGATTGCCGCTATTCCTACGCAGCTGGTAGTTATTTCCTTTCTTAAGGTCCCCTCTTTTGTAAAGGCACATGCTCACGGCACGGATTTGCTGACCCAGAGGCGCTTGGTCTTTTTCATTTTCTTCTAGGGTGACCATCGTGTTATTTACCAGCTCTAGCATATGCAAGTGATCGTCATGTGACTGATGTGATCTGTGTTATGTCCCGTCAGTCCCTTGTCTGTCATACAGATCTGTTACATCCGAACATTCACGGGAATTTTATCTGGATTATAATAGAGATTAAAATTAATCCGGATGATTTTATTAATAATGATCTAATCCTTCCAATTTTTCGCCGTGCCTTAATCTATTACTGGATTATAATAATGTATTACCGGATTATAATAATCCTATTATAAACTATTACTATTATAATCCACGGATTAATATTAATCTGAGTTGTCCTGTAAGAAAATCTTAAGAATTAACTCGTGGCTGAGATTTTGAAAAGGTTGTCATTTTGTAACTGTTGAAAATTCATAAATATAACATTATACGTTTTTAACTAAACCGTGTATAATTTTTCTTTTCTCTGGACGCAAAACAAGCCAAAAAGCAACAAAAACAGCATTATGTTCGACTCTAATGACATTTCTGCAAAAAGTTATGTAAATCAGATCAGCAGGCAGGCAGTCTGGCTCCAATATTACTACTTAAACCCCATCCAGACACCAAATACATTCGATAGCAGCAACGTCATACGCTAAAGTCTAAGAATATAAAAATATTTTCTGCCTAAAATTGGCACAAAAATGAGAATACTCAGCCTCGAACGGAAAAGCAATATTCTTATAAAAGAGACTGTACTTGAAGTTTATTGGGCAAAATGACTCGGAGTATTCAAACCGTTAAGAATTTTTTTTTCATTTTTATGGACGGTTGTGATCCCCCCCCCCCCCCCTACCCCCAATATCCATTGTGATTGTGGCGTGTAACTTAATTGTTAAAAAGTACTGACTTTAAATTCATCCTATACTGTTTTGGAACGACATTAGCCGACCCTCGCCTACAATCATGGACAAAAGTCTTGAAACAAATTTGCGGTTTTGGCGCTTTTGCGCACAGGCCAGACGAAAATACAACCTCTCTTGCCTAACTTCGCCTCCATACAATGTTGACAGCTACTGCCTTGAATTTCTTCTGAATTTCTTCTTCTGATGACTTCTGAATACATTCTATTCATACGGTGGGGAGGGGGAACAGTAACGCGTTTTTTATTAACACGAAAGCAGCGCTTTTTTCAAACTTCTTTAGTAAAATTGCGTAAGTGTCCCAAAGACCTTTGTTCACGATTGTACATGAGAACAGGCCTGATGAGGGAGACTAGTTCGAGGTGTACTTTTTTGTTTCCTTCCCATTCTCTTCTCCTTGTTTCTTGTTTTCTATTTTGCGCCGGCAGGCTGTGATCTTTGATGAATCATTTAATAGCAAAAGGTCAGTGAAAAGACCACGAGGCTCACCTTGAATCAAACCAGCTGGTCTGTACCTGTTTGCACGATCACTTTGGTAAAATGCCACAACACGTTCGGGCACTCGATTACAACAAAAGGCTGGGAGAGTTCGGGTCGTGAACGAACAACTTGTTTTGGGGGTTGTGTCTAAGGGCTAAGCTCGCTGATCTCGCTCTGTTGCAACAAGGCCAAGACTAAAGGACAGCACGGGTTCTTCAATGTTTTAATTAAACCCTCGTCTGTTTATCTTTAAGCGAACAAACACACAGCATTGATTGTCTTGAGATCCGATAAAACATAGAACATTCAATTCAGGAACCATTTGGCTATCTGCATGAGCTCGCTACATGGAAAGATATTTTTACAACAATCGCAGCAGTTTTCGTGTGTTTGTTGTGAAAGCTGGGTGTAGCAGATCAGCGTCATTATTCTCTTCTCTTACACACCCCAAAATATGATTTATCACTTTCCTCCAAAGCGTCATTCTTAATTGAACCACGACACTTGAAATAATACTTACAGTGCAAAGGTTTCATGATGCTCCCTATTATATCCATATAAAGAGTTTTCCCACATACCACATTGTCTACCCCTCTTCAATAGACAGGAAACAAGACTGTGACCTTAGATGTTATCTGAAAATGTCATCCTCTGCTTTCAGGCTACTGTATTCAACAATACGAGCGAATTCGCAACATTCGTGTTCTACTTTTTTCTCCTCCACAATTGTTATTGGAACCACAAAATACCTCTATAGTGCCGCAACAATGCAAAACTATTATAATGGACAAACAAAGCCGAAGAAATATAGCTGTGTAGTATTTGATCGTACAGTTATACAAAATACGGAAAACCGATTTTTCCTTAGGGCCTATAGTTAATGACCTGAAAAGAATAACTATTGTACCACATACAATACGGCTGAGTGCCTAGAAACAACAGCTGACAGAATAGCACAATATTACGTACGGCCGCTATTACCATACCAATTAATGTCGAAGTTGGCCTGTGTGATGTAAAATTAACTTTGACTTCAACGATAAGTGGCTTGAGTGGTTTTAATGCTCTTCGATCATCAAGTGGCTAACCTCACAAGGACACTACTGATACTGAGTTATCCAATTGCCGTTGAGGTGCAAAGAACAGTTTACACGACAAGTGAAGGTGAATAACTTGTTGTTGGCATGTTGAAATTGCTATCACGTCTCAATTTTAGTTATTTTAATTTCATAATTTGGACTTGACTTTTTTTTCTGCCTAGACTTATTGATTATAAAACGTTCTTGACTAAATACCTGGAAGTCTGAAGTTTTGCCAGACTATCGATAGGAAGTTTTGAGAGTGTTTCGAGTTTGCTTGGAAATGCTACGTAATTCCACAAATCATTTCGGTCTACTATAAAATCACCATGTTCTTTGCGGTTACGAAATTTATCATGACCACTCTCATAAACATTTGCAGAGAAAGACGCGTTCAAACACCCTGAGAGTATGTTTGTTTACCAAGATATGTCTTTTATTACACTGATACTTTGATATGGATTATAGACGAATCATCTGAACTTGGGCATGATATCAGTTCGCCATGTCTATTTCGGCTGGGCTTAAATGTACTAAACGCGAGGCAGTCAGAAATTGTTACATAACTGCCACGGAACGAATTCCTTCAAGTCCTTAAAACATTGTTAAAAATTCCCTCCGATTCCAAAGACTGTTTTGCTTTTTAAGGTTTACAAACTTTCAAAGTTTTAGCAGGCCATAAAAATGCCAAACCCTCTGAAAATCCACAGTGATTGCTGAAATCACTTGAAATTTCCAGACAATTATAGAATACCCTCAAGAAGTTTGAATAACACTCTGTAATTAAGAATCTATGGAAAGTTCGGACTGCAATTTAGGACCTTTCCAGGCTGCTGGGCATACAGTCACTGCGTAGAAGAATTTTATAGCTCCCTGATCGAGAAGTCCACATTGACGAGCTGGCAAGAGCTCCACGGTTATGTTCTTGAAAAATCGCAGCTTACTCTCCACTCAGATAAATTCATGAGATAACAAAAAAAAGCAAAACTGAGCAAAAAACCTCATGTAATATGTCACACTTACAACTAAAATGGCGGTTACGATAGACTGTAATTCTTGAAGTGTTAAATAGTCCGTGTATAACAGGCGTGAGAGGTCTTGGATCATCTTCAATGTTCTTCAACACACTGGCCAAGACCGAAAGTGAGGTCCATAGCTTTTCTAACTTGGCAAAATACAGAGAGTGCTAAACCATAAGTAAGTAAGTTAGTAAAGACTTTATTTAAAGAAGGTAGAAGTAGCTGAAAAGTGGACCTAGCAATGCTCCTCTTGCTTCTAGTCTCCATGTTAAAGAAAATCCTAACATTTTTCACTTCTTCGCCTATAAAATGCTCTCAAGAAACATTTTTTTAACGTTTTAGGCTAACTTAGTAGCATCCTTCGTTGTTAAGAAAGGCTTTTTTAAAACAAGATTCGCATGGAGTTCTTGCTTCGCTCACAACATCACAATAGCTGCAAGAAACCAGTCATGTATGTTAAAAAAACTAATTATCTCGCGACGTTTGCTTAGAAGATGAGTTTACATAGTTGTTTTCGTTAATTTTCAGCCCCAATATTTGTGCCCTTTCGCAGGACACAAAGATGGCGTTTCCATACTGCCAGCACCCTACAGTTGCTTACATAACTTGAATACAGAATATCGCAATAAACTGAAACTCCAAAAAAAGATTATCGTTTAAACTCCTATGGTACTTCAAGTTCCCAACTTCTTTTATTCAGTGGTTTAGATTTTACAGTTGTAAAAATGACAGTGACAATCATCGGTTGAGTTTTAGAAATACACGGTTTAGTTGACCACTGCCTTAAGCTTAGAGAAGGTGAAAGTGAATTTTACATTTAACCTTTTTTTTCGCGTTGGCGGCTTGTACAGTCATTTGAAGCAAGTAAGTGTTTTTGGAAAATAGCTTGGGCATCGCCTTTACACGTTCAAAATTGCACATAAAGTAAGCTAACCTTGGCAAACGATACATCAGGGGAAAAACAATGAGTTGAATTGACATGCCAATCTACCCAAAGCGTCACTTGTGGAGACACATGTCTGAAACACGTATGTCTAATTATGCACGTGCGATAAGATTTTGACAAAGCCCATGTTTTTTTTTCTGACTAGACTCCCATGTCAGACAGGAGAAGAAATTACCTCGTCTAGCCCCTAAACACAGAGAAAGCTTGTCTTTCGTCTAGTGGGATGCTTGTCGCGTCGGCTATGCAAGATCCTGTGTAGGGAAATAGCCCGTGCATCGCCAGCGTGCGTTTAAAATCGCAAATTTAACTATCCTTGTTCTTTCGTTTTAAAAGGCGACAAAGATAAGATAAGATATAAACAGTCACAGGCCCGAATTTTGCCAGGAGACCTAACGAACGAAGCTCCTGAATGGTGCGGCGTGGTAATGTTGATTGACAAGTTTGTCAAATTCGCTTGAATGACTCGAACAAATTGACATATAAGATCAATCACGGCAGGGGAAGATTAGTAACTCGTGTTAGCCCCAAGCAAAGTTTTATCAGGGTTAACCTTGACTCTGACTGAGACACCATCCATTTTTTTGGATTAAGACTTGCAGTTGTTCTAAACAATATCGAAAGTGTAACATAATCCAAAAGAATCCATTCTCGTTGTGGGTTAAATTGAGGAATAAGTCTAAATCCGGATTCAAAATCGTTGCTTTCACGAGGAGATTCAAGATAAAACTGGATTCTTTGTAATCTTCAAAGCACAAAGGAGCTGATTATATCGCCTTGTTTCAGCAATCCATTGCTTGTTAACTATACTACACCTGGGTGCATCAAGCCATCCAGAAATTAAATTAAATCGTCGTCCCTGACCCAGTGGGTGGCAATTGTCGGCTTTGCTTTGGCGGATAGGCGCTCTGTTAGGTCAACATTCAATTTGTTCCGCAATTGCACGTTGAATCTAGGCGGAATTTAGCTCATCCACAAGACTCCTCTTCGTCCAGTGTACATTGCACTGAAATATTCTTCACTTTGCCGCACTCTACCTCACCCGTTTTTTGTCTGTTGAAACAAGCGATAACTGGCAACTTTTGATACAAATGTACGGATGTTTATTTGGAATCTTTCTGGTGTTTGTCGATGAATTTTCCTGCCCATTTTGACTCAGCGTTTTAGAGACAGAGATACCTGAAAAGAAGCGTGTGCCCTCTTCTCTGGGGCTAAATTACAATGGTAGCCTAGGAGCTGGAGGGAGAGGGATGGGAACTCCACTTCAGTTATGTAACAACGACAAGGGTAGTCGTTGTAGCTTTTGGAGGTCAAAGTTTGTGCCTGTTTTACGCAAAGTTTTTATTCTTAAACACACACCCTTAGAGTTATCACTAAGTTATCTCGGTACCTTGTGGGTCAACTGAACATTTTTGTAGCTTTCCAAGCGTATCTTCCTTATCATCCGATAATCATCCCTGCACTTTTATTTTTGAATCTCACAGCGCATTGTGGATTAATTTTCTTCGCTTCTTAATACCCTACAGATGCAGTTCAACCAAACGTATGTTCCCAACGAGGCACCAGTACAAATAAATGAACCCATGCATCAAATATACTACAATCAAGTGTGGCAACAAAACTGCTCGACCTTCCCCGAATGTTCTGACGTCTGGGACATACTGCTAGATGGAGAAAGTGTGGAGCAATTTCAACAAGAGACCACGCAAACAATGAACTACCTGTATTCCAAGGGTCACCGATCATCAGAAATACCATTGGCTAAAAGAAGAGAAAGGAATCGAGAAAGAGAGCGCAAAAGGCAGACGCGTCTGAAGGGGGCGTTTAATGTGCTTCGCAGTGTAATACCTGATTACTTTTCCGAGAGAGAACCCGGAGACAGGCTGTCAAGAATCCAAACTCTAAGACTGGCAAAGAAGTACATCGCTGCATTACATGAACTGTTGGAGACATGTTAGTACTATTTTAGGCGCTGCTAATGCACCTTGCGCAGTTCTTAAGTAGTCACCAGAAACCGACGTAATAGACAAGAAAAATGGCACTTTTTCTCACTGAGTTACCAATTTCAAGGCGGTCATATTTATTGTGCTGGCTTTAGAACTTAAAAAGTTACTTTGCTATGTGGGGTAACCCTACTTATATTCGGAAATTGTGTGAAACTAAGTTATGCTAATTAGAGCACATTGGTCATTTTAGGCGACTTGATTACTTTAGGTTGAGCTATGTTGCACGATTTTGTTACGACGGTAGGTTACACTTATTGAAGCACTTTTGTAATGCCAGGTTTAATTTTAGAAAGAGCACCAAGCCGGGATTGTAAATGCTTTATACAAGTCACTCATTATCCTGAATAGAACTGTTCATTAAATCAACACTATCGTCAATCAGATAGAACCTAACCGGTGGAAATTGCCATCCATCGGTTAAAAAACCAGACAACTTTGCGTTTCCTAACAAGGATGCTTCGAGCTACCATAGCAGTTCCAATTAGAAGTGTAAGTTTTGTAATAAAAACACTACCAATTACTGAGCGCTGTGAAGAGAGAAAATCAGACTATTTAGCTTATTTCACGCATTTGCTTTCGCTGACAAAAAAAAAAAATATATATTACTCCAACATAGAAATAGTTGTTTTAGTTCGTTTTGGATTTCTGAGTTACAGGTTACTGTTCTAGTTCATTAACCGTAGAAAACACCTACTGTTTTGTTGTAAGATCAGAACTGTAATGAGTGTTGAGCTGTAATTACTACCTGTGATAGTCTTTTGATAAACAGTTATCTACCTGTATTGTTTTAAATTTGTAAACGACGAATTTCGTTGTAGCCAATCGAGCCTTCTGGAATGTATGAGATACTGTTCAACTGAGACTTTTTAATAGCTTTAAGTTTATCCTTTAGAATTGTGTTTTTGGCTTAAATAGTCGTGCCTTGTAAAACATTCTTTGGTGAAATTCTTGGATAACAACGATATTATTGGACCTAAGTTCTGTGTGCTGTTGATGTCTCTGAAGTTAAATCCCTGTAAATGATTCCGGTACTAATCCCCGCAGACAGAGAACGGTTTCCCCAGGTTGTAACACAAGGGCTTTCCCAGGCCAAAAACATATTATCACAGTGCAATCCCTAAATATCTCTTATATCTCGGCTTTCTCCGTCGTATAAGCCCGGGGGGGGGGGGGGGGGGTACTCCCTTATAAGGGCTATATAGGTATGTGCGGCCCCAAAGGGTATGGTTTTTCAGCCGTTTCGGTCATAAATAGGGCATCGAATTTAGCTGATTCTGGTCATAAATAGAGTATGCTTTTTGTACCCTAGCCTTAATATGGGTATATTTTTAAGAAGAAGCCACTTTTTCATCGTTATCAAAAAGAAAATCAACAAAAGCCCTTCACAAATTATGTTCACGGTAATTTATAATTGGTCTGAACTACGGAACTAATTATAATGCAGGTCTGAAACAGGATTTTGATGTGAGGATCGGGTCGTAAATTGGGTTTCGAATTTTTGGTCAGGTCATAAATAGGGTAGGGAATATCGCAGATTTTGGTCATAAATAGGGTAAGGGTTTTGGGAAGCGGGCCGCACACCCCCATCCAATTTTTCTGGGAGTACCCTCCCCGGGCGTATAAGACACATAAGGCTTCTACAATCTCCTTCCTTCACTCTGATTCGTTACACATTACTGTCACCCTTCTGTTCGCCTGTCACCTTCAACCATTCTCGTCCATGTTGTTTTAAGTCCATCTTGCTGTAACGGAATACTCCAATACGCCAAATTATATGGTCAATCCAGTTCCATCTCCGAAGATCATCAGTTGCTCTGCCAACTTCTGTGATATGGATTTATTTGGTGGGAGATGATTCGAGGCCATCTTATTCCTGGTATGCGCTTCATTTACATGCACAAACCAGTTACATCTTTGACATCTAATCTCATCAGCTGCTCAGTTCATTTCTGTTATCTCCTGGATTTGTTTGGTGGGAGATGATTTAGGCCATCTTGTATTGGTATACGCTTCATGAATATGCGGAAGCATGTGCACATGTGCCGTCCAGCTCCATCTTCGACGTCTGATCTAGATCTTGTCACTTGCTCTGGTCATTTCTGTGATCTGGATTGCTGGTTGGGGATGGTTTGAGAACATCTTTTTCTTGGTATGCGCTGAATACTTTTGTATATTAAAGCGTGTAGCTTCTTTGCCTCTGTTCTCGTAAGTTTCCAGGTCTCACATAATATCAATACTGAAACTTTCGTCTTCCTGCCAACCTCACTGGTGCCATGCATCCTAAAGAAAGGCTTTCTGGTGTTACTTGACTTCTGCCTTACGCCTTAAGTCGCCCCGTTTTCCTCGTCCAACAATGCGCATGGGTACTCAAAGCCTTGCATCTGATCTACCTTCTCTCCGTTTACATCTATTCTTTGGTCTTTTGTGACTACCAACTTGGATTATTGTAATGCGATTCTATATGGATTACCTAAAGTTCTCCCAAGCCGCCTACAAATAGTTTAGAATAGAGCAGCGCACATCGTAACATTCACCAAGAAGTATGAACAAATAACACCCAGCTTAATGGCCTTTCATTGGTTGCCTGTCGATTACCAGATTGTTGATAAAATCTTGTTGTTGGTATATAAGGCTATCAATGGTTTTTCACCTAGTTATATATCAGATTTGCTCAGCTTTTGTAGTAGCTCCTACTCTTTGCCTTCTTGCTCGAATAAGTTACTTCAAGTCCCGAGATCTAAACTTAAGTGTTATGGTGATCGACGTTTTTGTATTGCAGGACCTAATTTATGGAATAGCCTACCTGCATCTTTAAGAAATGCTGAGTCATTGAATTCTTTTAAAAAATATTCAGACATTTTTATTTCACCAAGCTTTTTCTTGATTTATAACTAGATTTGTATCTAATTTTTATGCTTATACACGTAGTTTTAATACATTTTTAGTGATATTGTAAAGCGCCTGGAACAGTTAGTGGTATAGACGCTATAAAAATAAAGATTATTATTATTATTATCATTATCATTATCATTATCATTATCATTATCATTATCATTATCATTATCATTATCATTATCATTATCATTATCATTATCATTATCATTATCATTATCATTATCATTATCATTATCATTATTATTATTATTATTATTATTACAAGTGAAACCGGTATAACAATATATAATTATAAATCCCATAGAAAATTGGTAAATGTGAAAAGGTTAAAACAAAAATAGATTAGTGTATATAAATTTAAGGACTGAATATTTTTCCAAATATTTTTGTCATGAATTCCAGATTGGATTTATAACCTTCATGCAATAAAGTGTTAGTATACACATGTAACCCTATTGGGTTCTGGGATTTTCATATCACATAAATAGCTATAAACTTTATATAACTTGTCTTCTGTGGGAATCAATGTTGTGACAATTTTATATTTGAGTTCATCATTGACTAAGAGGAATGCCATTGCAAAGTCTTTAAGTCACCTGCAAATATATAAAAAAAAAGAGTAGCAAAAAGTATTTATTTTGCTGAAACTGCTATTATTCTAACATGTAGACTGTAAATGGCCTTCTCAGCGTGTGAAAAAAAAAAACTGACTGTTTTCATGTTGGCCTCTAGAGTGGATCCAATCCTTTGCCATTTGCTAGATACCCAAATATCATTTATTTGATGTTTCCAAAGAAAATATGGGACTTTGGGTTAGCATATAATAGTGTCACCTTGCCCAGTTTATACCTGGGCCAGGCGAGGTGGTTATTAAATTTTTTGGACTCTGTAGTTAAAGCTAGTTTTTTCTTTTCATTCTGTTCATCTCAAAATGAAAGGTAACCGGCAGAAATGTATGTTTGGTTTTCTTGTAAAGCAATAAAGTTGTCAACAAAAACTAAGCTGGAGTTTTTTTTAATCAAATTCACAGCTACTACTTGGCTACTCCCCCCCAAGGGGGTACTCCCCTATGAAAATGTCGGGGGTGCTTGTTGAAAAGGTACCAAAAACTTATTTTGTGGGCGTGGCCTGGACTTTATTTACACCCCTAAGAGATATCATTTCTGTTAGTAATAACAGAATAATTTTCAGTGGCATTACTATTTTTAAGTAAAAATTCAGAAATAAATGTTACTTGCTTAAGAAATATAACTACGATTTCAGTCATTTTTTTTCAAGGCGATGACCTTTGAGACCCCTAAAGGTACTGCAGCAGTACCAATTCACAAATTTCACTCCCTGAAAGGTACGACGAAAGGTACGTCGCATTATGCGACGTTTAAACCAGGCCTAAGTTTTAGCACGATTCTATCGGTAGCACTTATACGAAGCTTCACACACGATTAACATCAAAGACCTAAGCTTAAACCAGTCTTCAAAATAAAATCAGATCATTGTACGACAAGAAACGCTTACCTTAGACCTCAGGTCCCAGTAAATTTCTGTTATAACAGTTATTGTTTGCGAAACGTCTGCAAAGTTTCTGGTCATTTCATATTCCTCTTCATTCGGCATACAAATAAAGGACATATATTCTGTGTTTGGGGACTCGTTTTGGCCGCGTCAAGTAGGAAGAACAGCAACAAAACTATCCTATGTAACTCAAAACTCACTCCACTCTCCACTTCATTGCCAGTCGGCGCCATTTTGAATGTTATCTTTTTAAGAGCCCGCATTACGTACCACCAGGAATCCGCTGGGAAGATCCCAACGGAGTGGGGGATGGGCAGCAGCTTTACTTTCTCCCAGGCCTCAATCATTTCGTTTCAAGAAAAAAAACATCGATCTCCTCCTAAACCAATTGAAATTTGAAAAAACTGACAACGTCTTCATTAAGGGCATACACTCAGGCCTTTGGCAAAATTTTCTTTCGTTGCTAGCTCAAATGGTCGTTGAGCAGGAAGCTGACAAACTTTTCAGTTAGATTTTCTACTGCCGCACTTTTTTAGGAAAAAGTAATCATGGCCATTTTCTAAAACACTATTTATTAAACTACAACTTCGCTTAAAAATATTCTTGGAGAAAGGTTCTAGTAAACTTTTAGAACAAATATTAAAATTTGGTCCGTTCTGGTCACGTGACCAATGACGTCACAGCATTAAAAATAGCAAAAAATGTATATTTCATAAAAATATCTACCCATATCCAAATTTTTGTTTGCTCGCGTTTAAGGCGGGGGTACACCCGAATTTAAGTGAAATTTTGGTAAGTTTAAAGAGAGGTTGAAAGGGAAAAAAAGGGTTTTGGAACACCACCAGACAGTTGCCCGACCGCACAATGGCACCCCAGGTTGTTGGGCAACTGTTTGGAGTGTATCTACCTATTTTTAACTTCAAACTCTTATTTTAAAACAACACCAAATCTTCCAAATTTCCTATTTCCATAAATTTTACTAATCCTTTGAGAAAAACTATTTATCTCCAAATATACCTAAAAATCACCAAAAAATTTACAAAAATACCCAAAACATAGATATGTGAAATGTGCATAGAGATTCTTGATTGCTTGAAACGTAAACGAGATATTTGCATTAAAAACATAAAACCCAGCCAAAATACGGCTTTCGGGTGTACCCCCGCCTTAAAGCAACGCGAGATAGCACTTGTACCCAGACTCCCACTTTTTGAAAATTGTACATAGCTCCCTTAATATTTATATTTTGTTCGGTACCCGGGCAGTCCGAAATGGCTCACACCATTGTACTTTAAACCGCGTTGACTGCTTTTTCAATAACAAAATAATTTCGTCACAGGGAGCAAAAACGCACTTCAGAGGGAAGTCACGTGACCAATGACGTCATCGCCCTTAGTCTTGTACAATAATTAGTTTATGGTAAGACTTATTTCTAGACAACGTGGGGGTCTTGCTGCCCTCAAACTGACTAAGTTATTTGGGATTGACGATTTTCCAGCTGCAAAGGATTCTGGGAAGGTTCTTATTATAATTATATATTGTTATTTAATTATTGTTCACGTGTGGCCGCATTGTTTTATCGTTGTTGCCAAAGCGTACTCATGTAAACTGAAACTGGCTTGTTTCGCGGGAAAAAAATATCTAAAAGCTGAATTAAGAAGTCAAAAGCAAGTAGTATATAAGACTGCGACAAAATAACCCACGTGCTAATCTCAAATGGCCATATTTATATCCCAGAATTCCCTCTTAAGTCCGCATAAGATACAACAGTTCCTCCTTCAAGATGTTGTCGACACTTATCTACTCTGTAAAAGATCTTGCTTATGACTAGAAAAAATATCAAGCCGAATTTGAATACTCGCATATCTCACCCCTCTTGAGTAGCTACTACTACTAGTCCTCTATTCCAGCTTATCGGTGCCATGCCCTCTTTTCTCACTTTGTTAAACAACTTTCATTCTCTATTCTAAGTCTGTTTTAGACGTTCTCCGACATTCTGTTCAGCTGTTTTTCCGCTTTTTTCTTACTTGCATGACATTTTTCACTTCGGCTGGTCTGAATACTTCAATGCCAAATTCTCTGTCGTTTTGAATCATCCTTGATGTCAGGCTATCTCTCATTTGCTTTAAGCAGAGCCGGAGACCCTGGTTGCGCCTATTCACGTGCATGATCACCCAGAATCTGGGTACAGTGGAACCCCGCTATAACGAACCCCGCTATAACGAAGACCCCGTTATAACGAACAACATTTGAAAGCCCGGCAGAATTACAGTAAAATATGTGGAAACAAATCCCGCTATAACGAACCCCGGTATAACGAAATCCCCGCTATAACGAATTGATTTTGACGGTCCAACGCACAATTTACCCCGCTATAACGAATATTTTGTCCTGTCGCTCGTAGTCAGTAAAAACGGCATGATGATAAAAGTGGTTGATAAGCCAAACACGACTCCTATTGGTCAAGATAGGCGGGGAAACTTTGACCTTCAAAGCTTTGCTTTATTTTAATGTAGCTGTTCACGCGCAAGTCTGTAGACTGCTTCACGTGGTCTGTATCACACTGTTCAGCTTGGTTACCCCGCTATAACGAATATTTTTGTTGTTAACCAGATAATTCGTTGTAACGAGGTCTTCGCTATAACGAAGACCCCGCTATAACGAACATTTTTTTCGGTACCGTGGCACTTCGTTATAGCGGGGTTCCACTGTATTAGACAAATCTGTTGGACAGGAGGGGTGCCAGAGTGTTTTGATTTTTGCAGTAGCAAATCTAGTACGTTTCAATGCTCGGACAGTAACTAAAAACTGCCTGCTTTATTGGGGTCCGAAATCGCATTTATCCATGAAGAATGCTTCACCAAAACGTTTTAGCGATTGACTAGTACATGCATGCAAAACACAAAAGCTTTATAATGCCTCTGTTGGTGAAGGAGTCCAAGTTAGCAATGGTAAAATAAGAGAAGTGCAGTGTACGGATGACAACACTAGTTTAGTCTGTGACAATCAGTTTACGAACTTCTCAGCTTTCTTATGAATTTGTTTCTCACACTGCCGAGCGTTTTAAAATGTTTTAAAGCAGGCGTCTGGAGCTGAAAGAGTAACGGCTGTGACAAGTTAAGGGATGCAAGGCCCCTCATCCTAGGAGGTCTGGTAAAATCAAGTATAAGAGACACCATCCGTGGGCATACATGACTTATTCAATGTTCAAGGATTTGCTATGCATTAAAGTTGGACATGGTCAGCCATTTGCAAGTTTTCTGATGAATAATCGTTTTAGCAAAGCAAAAGGATTGGATGGAGGCTTTAAGCTTTCTTTTCAACGAGCTTACTTCATATTTCAATTATGGCTGCAAAAATGAGTGTGAAGTTACCGCTGCCGTCCTAAATGACAAGCCGCAATGCCAAGTTCGTTGTCGCAAGCTGATTGCTGAAGCCTCAGTAACTGACGATATATAATCAAGTAGGCGGGGGAAATACTTCGGCGGTCGCCCCCTTGTTTTGAAAACAGCGCTCTGGGTTAGAAATTAATACAGCTAAAACTAGGGTAGGGCAGTGCCTAAAACTGTGCTTAGGACAGCGGAAAAATAACCAGGACTCCTCCTTTGGTTTCTAAAGGCTTAAATGATACTTTCTTTAGGGGTATTCTTCTCTTACAGTGAAACCGATGCTCAATTTCGGTGCCAACAAACGGAGACTAACGCCAACTAACGCTACACGGGAGATTTTACATAGTATAGAAATGCTAGATCTTTCTTTATTGATCTTCCATGCGTCTGTTTTACATATTTCAAATAACTTCATAGAACAAATTTAAATTCATTTGCGACAGTAAACCTTCGAATATTAAACGGATAACTATAATTTAAGGCGAATAGGAGAAAAAAAAACCAATAACGAGAGAAAACTTGGAATCGAGGTTGCAGATGTGTATGCCAAACAGACGATTCTTTATTGGGTACTGCGCCGAATTGCTCTTTCAATACTTTCAGTCTTTCACTACGTTTGTTTGTCAGACCAGTTTAGCATGGTTGATCCCACCAGGAGAGCAAAACTCCAGCCAACATAGCTCTCGGGGTCATTAAGACCCAGAAACCTAACCTGTGATAAGCCATACTTGTAAACTTTTGTGCAAGCATTTGGCTAAAGCATGAACCCTGATCGCATGTTTTAACAAACCATTCCCGCCATGAGAATGCCATGACCTGTTGGAACGGAATGAACAGAACCACAGATCTTAACCCACGAGGCAGGCGTCTCCAAAACAAGCACGCGAAGGGAACCAAATTGCGAGCGAATGAGAAAATAAGAAGCGGCAGGCGGGCGGTAAGGCAAGGGAAGGAAAGGCCTGCAATCAATCCTAGACATTTACCGAACGCCCCCAAACATGCCGCACTCCCTTAGGGCGCCAACTGTCACATTGGAAGCAATTATCATTAACGTCCGGTAAATCACTTTCGCAAACGCCCAGCATGTCCACTAAAAGCAAATGGTGCATGTAAACACGTTTCATTTTTTGATGTTATGATGATAATGGCTTCGGACAACTGACGCGTCTGTCATTGTCCGTTTCAAAAAAGACAAAGTTTGGAAAATGGAGATACATAAGCTCGATCAAATTGATGGATGAAACAAAACGAAGTCTCCATGCAAAATATAGAACCTTCTCGAAGTAAAGCAACGACAGTCTCTGAAGAAAATATGATATCAGTGATATCGTAGTTAGAAGCAACGCACGGTATATGCAAACAGTTCTACTGAAACAAGAAGCTGTGCGACAAAATCGATGTGCACAATACATGTTCACGAAATATGTCAAACTTTTTCCCTTGAAAGCCAGTACTTGAGACTTTAAACTTGTCTTGCAATAGAAATGCGCCGATACAAAAGTGTAAGCAAAGAGTCAAACTCTTCGAAGCGACATGCAGATGACAGCGGTAACATGTAGACCTATTACCTCTAAGAATTTGCATAAGAACTGTCTGACGGCTCAACCCTACTTGAATTCCTACTAATAACACAACATAAACACATGATTATTGCCTCTCATAAACACATGTGAGGCAAAGAAAGGTCGAGAGACTGAAAAGAGAATAGCAGCAATGTCATGAACCGAAGGAGTTGTGCAGGTCTGCCAACCTCATTTTACACCGGATAGACCATGAGAATACATTCGAATACATGTAGAAGATGTTGAAATTTTCTCCTTCACTCACACAAGTATTTGATAAATGGATTGCAACAACATGCTGTCCACGGACTAGATTGTAATGGCAGTATCTTGCTCCGGTTAGATCGATGTGCTTGCCGTTGTTGCGAGGATCTTTCAACGTTTCCTGAACAGAAAATTCGACTACTCCTTCGGACTCAGACACATATGTTTGATCCCGGGGTATCCAATCGATGGAATCGATGACAATCGATACCAATCGATATCAAATAATCGATTGATATTGATAATCGATGACCAATCGATGGCGAATATTCGTGTGGTTATCGATTGGTATCGATTATCAATACCAATCGATTGATAAATTGGTATCGATTGGTTGGCAGATTGACGGAAACGGAATTGGCGCATAAAAAAACACAACTTTGTACGCAGTAATTTTAAACACATTTCGTTTGAATGTCAACAGGAGAACAATATTCTCTTCTTCCTCTTTTACGTTAATGCCCCGTCCACGGAAATCCGGTTTTTCTTTTTGACAAATTAAAAGTTTGTTCCATGTGCCAACCTATACTGACTTCAAAAAACGAAAAGTGGTTGCATCGTGCTTTCACAAAAAAAATTCAGTAACACGGAAATATCTACATGTAGTGGCCAAAGAGCATCCACAAGCTCGGACTGTAGGTGGCCGAGTTCTCGACGATGATTTACAACTTTACTGAACGAGTTTCCGCGTTCTCCCCTCTTCTTGTTTGCAGTGAACACTTCACTGACGTTCACCTCAAAACGGCAAAGATGATAGCCTTTTACGATGCACCTTATATTCAGTAAAGCCTCTACTCAGACGTCTCACGTAGACATTAGGGACTTTAAGCAACTCACGACGACGACGCCTAAGTGGACGACCGGAAGTGAAGATGCACAATTTGCACCCACTGCGCATGCGATTGACGAAACTTCAGTCGTCGTTCACCTGTGGACGACATTCTCGTCCCCAGAGCCCACGATCCTTCTGGCCTGTGGTTGGGATCGAGAGCTCTGGCCGGACCCGATTTTCTGAGCATGCGCAGAGTATTCGTTTCGAATTCTCAACCAATCAGATTTGCTAGATTTGACGGGAAGTCCGTGAATCGCGGACTTCCGGTTTTGGACCAAACCAGAGCTCTCGATCCCAACCACAGGCCAGAAGGATCGTGGGCTCTGGGGACGAGAATGCTGTGGACGACTGTTGACACACATTCGACAATATTCTTTTTCCCCGAACCTATCAAAGAAGTGCAGTCACATTTTAGTGTTTTTGGAAGTTTTCTTTAGTTAAAGGTATAGTTCCTGGTGTTAGATGTCAAGAAAAGAGCTCTATATTCAATCACGAAATTATTCTTCTTTAGGAAACCAACACAAAAAAAATGGCGAGCTGTGAAAGCTGTGAAGATACAACTGTAAAAACTACGTAAGTAAACGTGTAGTTTCATATTCTTTTAGCGGTAGAATAAATTTGGCTCAAAAATAACCCTTTCTTTAACCAAGAATTGAGTTGGATTTACATCTGACTTTTTTTTTGTGAAGCTCAAGTACGTGTTTGCGTGTGTTTTGGTGACACTGAACTCCACTGAGCAAAGTTGTCAGCAGTGTTCAACATGTTTTTTACAATTTTTTACAACTTAACTACCAAGAAAACAACTAAACATACTTACCTAGCAAAAGTTAAGGTTTTCTCAAAGCCGAACGTAAACAATCATCACGGCGTATTTGTTTGCTAACAGAATTTTCATTCACTACAATTCGAATTCAGTGTCACTTTCCTATCAGTAGAAATTGTTCACCATTAAAATTGGTCCCATAAAATTTATGCTCATGGCAGTTGTCGGAAAGTTTCTTGGTGAATTTGTAATCTATTTATTCAGGAATCCCCTGAGCCGAAAACCCTGGAAATTAAGAATTTGTTCTTTTCCTTTACTGGGACTAAGATATAGGCAGTGGAGAAAAAACATAAATTATTTGATGTGCATTCATTGCTTTGGTTTTTCTGGAAGGGGAACAGTGTTGATTTGCAAGTAAGTTGACTTTTTGAATATAGAGTAATTACTATTTCTCCCTTTGTTATTCCAGAAATTTCAAATGGTCAAAAGAACATGATGTACTCCTAGCCAGAGAGATCTTGACAGTTGAACCATACAAATTTACGAACAGAAGCCGTGAGAGTGGGCAGGCGTGGGAACTTATTGCATCAAACCTGAATGCTATTCATGCACCACGTTTCCGAGTTTCACAGAAGTCTGTCAGAGACCGAGCGAGGATTTTGCTGAAAAACTATAAATTAAAAATACCCGTAGAGTTCCGATAGTAACGACCCCCCGAAAGTAGCAACCCCCCGAAATTAACGTCAATTTTTTGTGGCTGCTAGTAAATCCCGAAAGTAGCGATCCCCCGAAAGTAGCGACCCCCCCGAAAGTAGCGATCCCTCCCGAAAGTAGTGATCACCGCCCCCCCCCCCCTACTCCCAAAAGTAGCGAGACGAAGTTTTTTTAAATTGTATTCCGTATACCTTTAATTTGTCAATCAACAGTCAACATTATAATGTACAATACCGTAATACGTTCACAGTAAGGCACTTTAATTTGCAACAAGGGGAACAGTTCACTGATGTAGTGATGTAAGCACGTAAACCGGTATAATTTCGTATTAACAACAGGAACGTCTCTTCAAATTTATATTAAAAACTCTGTGTAGTTTCCGTCGATTATCATTAACATGAACGTCTTTGTTCCAATTAAATGACACTGAGATACAAAATTAAACGTAGCGGTGCATCATGCAGTACAATCGAAGCAGTTTAGCTTTCCTCATCTGAGTCACTGAAGAACTCGATCTCCTCTATATCAGCTGATTCACCCATGCGGTAGTCCGGTAAACCATCGAGCATCGAACAAGATGCCACTACAGTTGGACACGTGCCTGATAGTCTAGCGGAGGTCCTGTACAAGCCATTGCTGGAAAAGGAAATCAAGATGACTTGCCGTGTATCTGGCCAAAGCAGGAGTGCGCCAGAAGGTGTATGGGTTCAAGGAGGAGGCATTGAGATTCCCTGCGTTTATGAAATTGGCGTCAAGAAAGGATTTAGAAGTCTAAGAAAAGAACTGAGAGACAAACTAATACAACTCGTCCCGACCACTGACAATACAATCTAGGAAGATATCCAGAACCCACCCATGTCGCAGTTAAAACATGAAACTGGATAGACGAATTTTGTCTCCTTTGTTTATTGGTGTTGATATTGATTTACGGTATTTTATTACAGTATTGCTGTCGGTACATGTACGTATTTATCATTGTTACCTTCTTTTTATGAAACACAATCTATACATGTGGAATGCAAACAAAATGTTGTTCTTTTTTCATTTTATGTTCGTTTAAATTTCGGGAAAAAAAACTCACGCCAGCGCTATTTGTAAACGATTTCTGTTCCCCGAAAGTAACGACCCCCCGAAAATAACGACCCCCCTAAAGTTACGACCCCCAAAGGCTGCTAATTCCGAAAGTAACGAGGGTCGCTACTATCGGAACTCTACGGTAAGAGAAGAGGAAAAGGCATCAGGAGTTGAAGTCCCAGAACTTACAGAACTTGATGTTGCTTTAGAGGAGATAGCTGAGAAAGAACAAGCAGCACAAGTGGAGTTAGATCTTGAGGAATCAGCTAAAAAGAGGGAATTACAAGACAAGGCAAATGCTGAAGAAATGCGCCTTCAGGCTATGGAAAAACTTGGAGAGAGCAAGAAGCGCAGGGAAGCTACTGGGGTGACAGCTACTGGTCAGAAGCAAAAGAAAGCAAGGCGTAGTGGATCAGAGACACTTGAGTTTATGAGAGAAAAACTAGAAAAAGACATGAAGATGAAGCAAGAAGAGAGGGCAGAAAGGCGATCTGAGCAGCAGAAAATTATAGAACAACAAAATAGTATGTTGCAACAGATGCAACTGCAACAGCAGATGCAACGTCAGCAGATGCAAGACATGGTAACTGCTTTCATGCAGCAAAGTCAGCAGCAAAGCCAAACTATGTTGGCAATTGTAGATAAGTTCTCTAAAAAGTAGAACTGAGTGAAAGGCAGAATATTGAGACTTTTTGAGTTACAGTTTTTGTGCAAAGTTTCAGTTATCTGGTTGTGTACTTGCTTGCTGTATATCATTTTAGCGCAAGAATCAAACCTTTTAAAAAATCAAAATCAAGTGATTTTGTTTTTAATTCTGTTCATAGCTTGGAGACAAATGTTGTGTTGGGATTAGACAATTTACAACAAAGAACAGAGAACTATGTTTAATTTCAACTTCCACAAATTTGGGTTGTTCTTAAGAGTTTTGTAGTTGTTTTTGTTACATTCTTATGTCACTTACTCAAGTTATTTGTTTCACATAAATGGTTGTTGATTAAATCACACTTGTCATTACTGATATTTAATCTTAATTATGCCTATGCAAAATAATCCTCCAGGCTTGGAGGCTGGACATCAAAAAACTGAGATGTACTATTGCCATACAGGCAAGTGAGAGCATTGCGAAGGAGAGCTGATACAATGTACATTTTCCCTACACAACTTAAGCCGACCTTAAGGTTTTTTTTAAAATCAAGAAACTTAAAGTAATTAATTATGTCATTGAATAGCCATTCAACAGATGTTCTAACTTCACTCATGGACTTGTTATAGTGCTGCATTTGAGGGGTTAAGTGGGCATTCTTGAATGGACCCTGTAAATGCACCCTTAGTGGGTATGCAGGGTCCCCATAGATACACAGAGGCTGCCCAGTTGGCGAGACTGCATTCTGCTGCAGTTCCCTCAGGAGGCCAGACTCTGTCAACATACTTGCGTCATGTTTTCTTCCTTCTTCAGAGTGGTGATTGACATGGAAGACAAAATGTTTTTACATAATAGATTAATACTTTTCCTCAGAGCGATGAAAGGAGCACTGGGTGTGATTGTAGACCATAAACCATTGCATTCATGAAATGGGGAGCCTGGGAGGGGGTGGGGGGGGGGGGGACTCTCAGGTTAAAAGGACAGTGTGTTTGTCATACCTTTTAGGGGTTAAAAATGCTGTTTTGGCACCTATTATGGTGTTCAGCCTCAAAAGGTCTGCAGCAGAAGCTTTTGTGGTACCTTTCAGGGTATCAAGCCGAGAAAATGTGACAGGAGGTAATGTGTTTTTTTAGAAATGGTATCTTTTAGGGGTGAAAAACGTTTTAAGCCACCCCTACAAAACAGGCTCTTGTTACCTCTTTGGGGTTCTGTTCCAAATTTCTGATGAGTACCCTGGTCTTTTTTACATGGGAGTCCCCACCCTGGGATAGGTAGGTAGTCAAAAAACAACATTAAATCCCTGGGACTCTGTTACCTCTGATCTCTAGTACTTGTAGACTTCAAATCACACCCTCCCCTAGTCTCTTCAGATTGTGTAAAAAACGCTGGATTAACTGAAAAAGGAGAAGGAGGGTAAGAACCATGAATGGGGCTTGCTGAAGATCTCTGGTTGTAAATAAAATCAAATTCAATTAGTATTCCCCTCCTAATGCTAATCCACTACCGTTCTCTTGATAACGCTTCTAATTATATGGTTAATTTGCTACCTTACTTTCTTACCGACTGGGCCATACATGTTACCAATGAGGCCATTTGGCAATGCAATGGATTGGAACTTGATGCCATGGACCCTCTTGTGGCCATTATACATCACTCTTTGTCGTTCACCTGGTTTAGAAATCGGTCTTACAGTGCCGTCTATGAATCCAAAGCAGTTGTCTAAGGCTGCTCCTTTTGCTGAAATTGCATCTGCGTAAATTTGCAGCGCAGCGGGACTCAGAATATCGTTATTCCAGTTAGTTATCCTGTGATGGTGGGTATCATATATGTAGTCTATAACATTGTTGGTAATCATGCCCAGGACCGGAACTGGTCTGCCGAAACGATGAATAAGATCTGAATATCTACAAGGGTAAGCAAGCCTTTTCAAAAGCATACAGAGACCTTCCGTTCCAGTGAAAACCGATCTCTGATTGCACTTCATTAGAGGAGGGATCTGTAACACCTCTTCTAATCGCAGAATGTGTCGCTTCTCAAAACGAAGTTCGGCAATACACTCGGCTTCGTCCATATCGTCGAGGTTGAACTGGTCGTATGAATCATAGGGAAAGTCAAGGTTTTCTGAAGTGTTAAGCTCATTTAAGACCAAAAATTCCATGTCATCCAGCCATTCTTCACTGTACGCGAACAATAAAGCTTCTCGAGTAGCCCTAAGAGACGCCATACTTAAGTGGAGAAGCAAAGAACTCTGAAAAGAAAGAGTCGTCTTCAAGCCAATCTTCAAGTTTGCTTACCGTTGTTTTTCCCGCCAAAAGACGTCGACCTCGACCTAGTCTCCAGTGCACGTAGCGGGCGTCCACTAGGCGGTCGTCGTGAGTTGCTTAAAGTCTCTGGCAATGACGGGTGCTGAGAAGACTGGGTCGGAATTGTTTTACCAATTTCGTCCCCAGGGTTTCCTAAAAAAGGTGGATGATCGGGCAGATAGCTTGCGTGACGTAAGTTTCGAGGTCCTGTTCCAATCGATGCCAATCGGTGAACGATTTTTGTGTGATTATCAATTGATCATCGATTGACCGATACCAATCGATACCAATTAACTAAGTTTATCGATTGATATCGATTGGTTTTCCTTTCATCGATTTCCATCGATTGGATACCCCGGGATTTGATCTTGTCGTGTTCCAAATGTCGGAATATGCATGAACTGCTTAATTTCTGATGTAACTTTTTGATATATTACGGAATACAATTTAAAAAAACTTCGTCTCGCTACTTTTGGGAGTAGGGGGGGGGGGCGGTGATCACTACTTTCGGGAGGGATCGCTACTTTCGGGGGGGGTCGCTACTTTCGGGGGATCGCTACTTTCGGGATTTACTAGCAGCCAAAAAAATTGACGTTAATTTCGGGGGTTGCTACTTTCGGGGGGTCGTTACTATCGGAACTCTACGGGTATTTTTAATTTATAGTTTTTCAGCAAAAGGAGCAGCCTTAGACAACTGCTTTGGATTCATAGACGGCACTGTAAGACCGATTTCTAAACCAGGTGAACGACAAAGAGTGATGTATAATGGCCACAAGAGGGTCCATGGCATCAAGTTCCAATCCATTGCATTGCCAAATGGCCTCATTGGTAACATGTATGGCCCAGTCGGTAAGAAAGTAAGGTAGCAAATTAACCATATAATTAGAAGCGTTATCAAGAGAACGGTAGTGGATTAGCATTAGGAGGGGAATACTAATTGAATTTGATTTTATTTACAACCAGAGATCTTCAGCAAGCCCCATTCATGGTTCTTACCCTCCTTCTCCTTTTTCAGTTAATCCAGCGTTTTTTACACAATCTGAAGAGACTAGGGGAGGGTGTGATTTGAAGTCTACAAGTACTAGAGATCAGAGGTAACAGAGTCCCAGGGATTTAATGTTGTTTTTTGACTACCTACCTATCCCAGGGTGGGGACTCCCATGTAAAAAAGACCAGGGTACTCATCAGAAATTTGGAACAGAACCCCAAAGAGGTAACAAGAGCCTGTTTTGTAGGGGTGGCTTAAAACGTTTTTCACCCCTAAAAGATACCATTTCTAAAAAAACACATTACCTCCTGTCACATTTTCTCGGCTTGATACCCTGAAAGGTACCACAAAAGCTTCTGCTGCAGACCTTTTGAGGCTGAACACCATAATAGGTGCCAAAACAGCATTTTTAACCCCTAAAAGGTATGACAAACACACTGTCCTTTTAACCTGAGAGTCCCCCCCCCCCCCACCCCCTCCCAGGCTCCCCATTTCATGAATGCAATGGTTTATGGTCTACAATCACACCCAGTGCTCCTTTCATCGCTCTGAGGAAAAGTATTAATCTATTATGTAAAAACATTTTGTCTTCCATGTCAATCACCACTCTGAAGAAGGAAGAAAACATGACGCAAGTATGTTGACAGAGTCTGGCCTCCTGAGGGAACTGCAGCAGAATGCAGTCTCGCCAACTGGGCAGCCTCTGTGTATCTATGGGGACCCTGCATACCCACTAAGGGTGCATTTACAGGGTCCATTCAAGAATGCCCACTTAACCCCTCAAATGCAGCACTATAACAAGTCCATGAGTGAAGTTAGAACATCTGTTGAATGGCTATTCAATGACATAATTAATTACTTTAAGTTTCTTGATTTTAAAAAAAACCTTAAGGTCGGCTTAAGTTGTGTAGGGAAAATGTACATTGTATCAGCTCTCCTTCGCAATGCTCTCACTTGCCTGTATGGCAATAGTACATCTCAGTTTTTTGATGTCCAGCCTCCAAGCCTGGAGGATTATTTTGCATAGGCATAATTAAGATTAAATATCAGTAATGACAAGTGTGATTTAATCAACAACCATTTATGTGAAACAAATAACTTGAGTAAGTGACATAAGAATGTAACAAAAACAACTACAAAACTCTTAAGAACAACCCAAATTTGTGGAAGTTGAAATTAAACATAGTTCTCTGTTCTTTGTTGTAAATTGTCTAATCCCAACACAACATTTGTCTCCAAGCTATGAACAGAATTAAAAACAAAATCACTTGATTTTGATTTTTTAAAAGGTTTGATTCTTGCGCTAAAATGATATACAGCAAGCAAGTACACAACCAGATAACTGAAACTTTGCACAAAAACTGTAACTCAAAAAGTCTCAATATTCTGCCTTTCACTCAGTTCTACTTTTTAGAGAACTTATCTACAATTGCCAACATAGTTTGGCTTTGCTGCTGACTTTGCTGCATGAAAGCAGTTACCATGTCTTGCATCTGCTGACGTTGCATCTGCTGTTGCAGTTGCATCTGTTGCAACATACTATTTTGTTGTTCTATAATTTTCTGCTGCTCAGATCGCCTTTCTGCCCTCTCTTCTTGCTTCATCTTCATGTCTTTTTCTAGTTTTTCTCTCATAAACTCAAGTGTCTCTGATCCACTACGCCTTGCTTTCTTTTGCTTCTGACCAGTAGCTGTCACCCCAGTAGCTTCCCTGCGCTTCTTGCTCTCTCCAAGTTTTTCCATAGCCTGAAGGCGCATTTCTTCAGCATTTGCCTTGTCTTGTAATTCCCTCTTTTTAGCTGATTCCTCAAGATCTAACTCCACTTGTGCTGCTTGTTCTTTCTCAGCTATCTCCTCTAAAGCAACATCAAGTTCTGTAAGTTCTGGGACTTCAACTCCTGATGCCTTTTTCCTCTTCTCTTACCGTAGAGTTCCGATAGTAGCGACCCTCGTTACTTTCGGAACTCTACGGTAAGAGAAGAGGGAAAAGGCATCAGGAGTTGAAGTCCCAGAACTTACAGAACTTGATGTTGCTTTAGAGGAGATAGCTGAGAAAGAACAAGCAGCACAAGTGGAGTTAGATCTTGAGGAATCAGCTAAAAAGAGGGAATTACAAGACAAGGCAAATGCTGAAGAAATGCGCCTTCAGGCTATGGAAAAACTTGGAGAGAGCAAGAAGCGCAGGGAAGCTACTGGGGTGACAGCTACTGGTCAGAAGCAAAAGAAAGCAAGGCGTAGTGGATCAGAGACACTTGAGTTTATGAGAGAAAAACTAGAAAAAGACATGAAGATGAAGCAAGAAGAGAGGGCAGAAAGGCGATCTGAGCAGCAGAAAATTATAGAACAACAAAATAGTATGTTGCAACAGATGCAACTGCAACAGCAGATGCAACGTCAGCAGATGCAAGACATGGTAACTGCTTTCATGCAGCAAAGTCAGCAGCAAAGCCAAACTATGTTGGCAATTGTAGATAAGTTCTCTAAAAAGTAGAACTGAGTGAAAGGCAGAATATTGAGACTTTTTGAGTTACAGTTTTTGTGCAAAGTTTCAGTTATCTGGTTGTGTACTTGCTTGCTGTATATCATTTTAGCGCAAGAATCAAACCTTTTAAAAAATCAAAATCAAGTGATTTTGTTTTTAATTCTGTTCATAGCTTGGAGACAAATGTTGTGTTGGGATTAGACAATTTACAACAAAGAACAGAGAACTATGTTTAATTTCAACTTCCACAAATTTGGGTTGTTCTTAAGAGTTTTGTAGTTGTTTTTGTTACATTCTTATGTCACTTACTCAAGTTATTTGTTTCACATAAATGGTTGTTGATTAAATCACACTTGTCATTACTGATATTTAATCTTAATTATGCCTATGCAAAATAATCCTCCAGGCTTGGAGGCTGGACATCAAAAAACTGAGATGTACTATTGCCATACAGGCAAGTGAGAGCATTGCGAAGGAGAGCTGATACAATGTACATTTTCCCTACACAACTTAAGCCGACCTTAAGGTTTTTTTTAAAATCAAGAAACTTAAAGTAATTAATTATGTCATTGAATAGCCATTCAACAGATGTTCTAACTTCACTCATGGACTTGTTATAGTGCTGCATTTGAGGGGTTAAGTGGGCATTCTTGAATGGACCCTGTAAATGCACCCTTAGTGGGTATGCAGGGTCCCCATAGATACACAGAGGCTGCCCAGTTGGCGAGACTGCATTCTGCTGCAGTTCCCTCAGGAGGCCAGACTCTGTCAACATACTTGCGTCATGTTTTCTTCCTTCTTCAGAGTGGTGATTGACATGGAAGACAAAATGTTTTTACATAATAGATTAATACTTTTCCTCAGAGCGATGAAAGGAGCACTGGGTGTGATTGTAGACCATAAACCATTGCATTCATGAAATGGGGAGCCTGGGAGGGGGTGGGGGGGGGGGGACTCTCAGGTTAAAAGGACAGTGTGTTTGTCATACCTTTTAGGGGTTAAAAATGCTGTTTTGGCACCTATTATGGTGTTCAGCCTCAAAAGGTCTGCAGCAGAAGCTTTTGTGGTACCTTTCAGGGTATCAAGCCGAGAAAATGTGACAGGAGGTAATGTGTTTTTTTAGAAATGGTATCTTTTAGGGGTGAAAAACGTTTTAAGCCACCCCTACAAAACAGGCTCTTGTTACCTCTTTGGGGTTCTGTTCCAAATTTCTGATGAGTACCCTGGTCTTTTTTACATGGGAGTCCCCACCCTGGGATAGGTAGGTAGTCAAAAAACAACATTAAATCCCTGGGACTCTGTTACCTCTGATCTCTAGTACTTGTAGACTTCAAATCACACCCTCCCCTAGTCTCTTCAGATTGTGTAAAAAACGCTGGATTAACTGAAAAAGGAGAAGGAGGGTAAGAACCATGAATGGGGCTTGCTGAAGATCTCTGGTTGTAAATAAAATCAAATTCAATTAGTATTCCCCTCCTAATGCTAATCCACTACCGTTCTCTTGATAACGCTTCTAATTATATGGTTAATTTGCTACCTTACTTTCTTACCGACTGGGCCATACATGTTACCAATGAGGCCATTTGGCAATGCAATGGATTGGAACTTGATGCCATGGACCCTCTTGTGGCCATTATACATCACTCTTTGTCGTTCACCTGGTTTAGAAATCGGTCTTACAGTGCCGTCTATGAATCCAAAGCAGTTGTCTAAGGCTGCTCCTTTTGCTGAAATTGCATCTGCGTAAATTTGCAGCGCAGCGGGACTCAGAATATCGTTATTCCAGTTAGTTATCCTGTGATGGTGGGTATCATATATGTAGTCTATAACATTGTTGGTAATCATGCCCAGGACCGGAACTGGTCTGCCGAAACGATGAATAAGATCTGAATATCTACAAGGGTAAGCAAGCCTTTTCAAAAGCATACAGAGACCTTCCGTTCCAGTGAAAACCGATCTCTGATTGCACTTCATTAGAGGAGGGATCTGTAACACCTCTTCTAATCGCAGAATGTGTCGCTTCTCAAAACGAAGTTCGGCAATACACTCGGCTTCGTCCATATCGTCGAGGTTGAACTGGTCGTATGAATCATAGGGAAAGTCAAGGTTTTCTGAAGTGTTAAGCTCATTTAAGACCAAAAATTCCATGTCATCCAGCCATTCTTCACTGTACGCGAACAATAAAGCTTCTCGAGTAGCCCTAAGAGACGCCATACTTAAGTGGAGAAGCAAAGAACTCTGAAAAGAAAGAGTCGTCTTCAAGCCAATCTTCAAGTTTGCTTACCGTTGTTTTTCCCGCCAAAAGACGTCGACCTCGACCTAGTCTCCAGTGCACGTAGCGGGCGTCCCACTAGGCGGTCGTCGGTCGCTTAACGTCAGTAGATGACTTTAAGCACTCACGACGACCGCCTAGTGGACGCCCGCTACGTGCACTGGAGACTAGGTCGAGGTCGACGTCTTTTGGCGGGAAAAACAACGGTAAGCAAACTTGAAGATTGGCTTGAAGACGACTCTTTCTTTTCAGAGTTCTTTGCTTCTCCACTTAAGTATGGCGTCTCTTAGGGCTACTCGAGAAGCTTTATTGTTCGCGTACAGTGAAGAATGGCTGGATGACATGGAATTTTTGGTCTTAAATGAGCTTAACACTTCAGAAAACCTTGACTTTCCCTATGATTCATACGACCAGTTCAACCTCGACGATATGGACGAAGCCGAGTGTATTGCCGAACTTCGTTTTGAGAAGCGACACATTCTGCGATTAGAAGAGGTGTTACAGATCCCTCCTCTAATGAAGTGCAATCAGAGATCGGTTTTCACTGGAACGGAAGGTCTCTGTATGCTTTTGAAAAGGCTTGCTTACCCTTGTAGATATTCAGATCTTATTCATCGTTTCGGCAGACCAGTTCCGGTCCTGGGCATGATTACCAACAATGTTATAGACTACATATATGATACCCACCATCACAGGATAACTAACTGGAATAACGATATTCTGAGTCCCGCTGCGCTGCAAATTTACGCAGATGCAATTTCAGCAAAAGGAGCAGCCTTAGACAACTGCTTTGGATTCATAGACGGCACTGTAAGACCGATTTCTAAACCAGGTGAACGACAAAGAGTGATGTATAATGGCCACAAGAGGGTCCATGGCATCAAGTTCCAATCCATTGCATTGCCAAATGGCCTCATTGGTAACATGTATGGCCCAGTCGGTAAGAAAGTAAGGTAGCAAATTAACCATATAATTAGAAGCGTTATCAAGAGAACGGTAGTGGATTAGCATTAGGAGGGGAATACTAATTGAATTTGATTTTATTTACAACCAGAGATCTTCAGCAAGCCCCATTCATGGTTCTTACCCTCCTTCTCCTTTTTCAGTTAATCCAGCGTTTTTTACACAATCTGAAGAGACTAGGGGAGGGTGTGATTTGAAGTCTACAAGTACTAGAGATCAGAGGTAACAGAGTCCCAGGGATTTAATGTTGTTTTTTGACTACCTACCTATCCCAGGGTGGGGACTCCCATGTAAAAAAGACCAGGGTACTCATCAGAAATTTGGAACAGAACCCCAAAGAGGTAACAAGAGCCTGTTTTGTAGGGGTGGCTTAAAACGTTTTTCACCCCTAAAAGATACCATTTCTAAAAAAACACATTACCTCCTGTCACATTTTCTCGGCTTGATACCCTGAAAGGTACCACAAAAGCTTCTGCTGCAGACCTTTTGAGGCTGAACACCATAATAGGTGCCAAAACAGCATTTTTAACCCCTAAAAGGTATGACAAACACACTGTCCTTTTAACCTGAGAGTCCCCCCCCCCCCACCCCCTCCCAGGCTCCCCATTTCATGAATGCAATGGTTTATGGTCTACAATCACACCCAGTGCTCCTTTCATCGCTCTGAGGAAAAGTATTAATCTATTATGTAAAAACATTTTGTCTTCCATGTCAATCACCACTCTGAAGAAGGAAGAAAACATGACGCAAGTATGTTGACAGAGTCTGGCCTCCTGAGGGAACTGCAGCAGAATGCAGTCTCGCCAACTGGGCAGCCTCTGTGTATCTATGGGGACCCTGCATACCCACTAAGGGTGCATTTACAGGGTCCATTCAAGAATGCCCACTTAACCCCTCAAATGCAGCACTATAACAAGTCCATGAGTGAAGTTAGAACATCTGTTGAATGGCTATTCAATGACATAATTAATTACTTTAAGTTTCTTGATTTTAAAAAAAACCTTAAGGTCGGCTTAAGTTGTGTAGGGAAAATGTACATTGTATCAGCTCTCCTTCGCAATGCTCTCACTTGCCTGTATGGCAATAGTACATCTCAGTTTTTTGATGTCCAGCCTCCAAGCCTGGAGGATTATTTTGCATAGGCATAATTAAGATTAAATATCAGTAATGACAAGTGTGATTTAATCAACAACCATTTATGTGAAACAAATAACTTGAGTAAGTGACATAAGAATGTAACAAAAACAACTACAAAACTCTTAAGAACAACCCAAATTTGTGGAAGTTGAAATTAAACATAGTTCTCTGTTCTTTGTTGTAAATTGTCTAATCCCAACACAACATTTGTCTCCAAGCTATGAACAGAATTAAAAACAAAATCACTTGATTTTGATTTTTTAAAAGGTTTGATTCTTGCGCTAAAATGATATACAGCAAGCAAGTACACAACCAGATAACTGAAACTTTGCACAAAAACTGTAACTCAAAAAGTCTCAATATTCTGCCTTTCACTCAGTTCTACTTTTTAGAGAACTTATCTACAATTGCCAACATAGTTTGGCTTTGCTGCTGACTTTGCTGCATGAAAGCAGTTACCATGTCTTGCATCTGCTGACGTTGCATCTGCTGTTGCAGTTGCATCTGTTGCAACATACTATTTTGTTGTTCTATAATTTTCTGCTGCTCAGATCGCCTTTCTGCCCTCTCTTCTTGCTTCATCTTCATGTCTTTTTCTAGTTTTTCTCTCATAAACTCAAGTGTCTCTGATCCACTACGCCTTGCTTTCTTTTGCTTCTGACCAGTAGCTGTCACCCCAGTAGCTTCCCTGCGCTTCTTGCTCTCTCCAAGTTTTTCCATAGCCTGAAGGCGCATTTCTTCAGCATTTGCCTTGTCTTGTAATTCCCTCTTTTTAGCTGATTCCTCAAGATCTAACTCCACTTGTGCTGCTTGTTCTTTCTCAGCTATCTCCTCTAAAGCAACATCAAGTTCTGTAAGTTCTGGGACTTCAACTCCTGATGCCTTTTCCTCTTCTCTTATTTTTAATTTATAGTTTTTCAGCAAAATCCTCGCTCGGTCTCTGACAGACTTCTGTGAAACTCGGAAACGTGGTGCATGAATAGCATTCAGGTTTGATGCAATAAGTTCCCACGCCTGCCCACTCTCACGGCTTCTGTTCTTAAATTTGTATGGTTCAACTGTCAACATCTCTCTGGCTAGGAGTACATCATGTTCTTTTGACCATTTGAAATTTCTGGAATAACAAAGGGAGAAATAGTAATTACTCTATATTCAAAAAGTCAACTTACTTGCATATCAACACTGTTCCCCTTCCAGAAAAACCAAAGCAATGAATGCACATCAAATAATTTATGTTTTTTCTCCACTGCCTATATCTTAGTCCCAGTAAAGGAAAAGAACAAATTCTTAATTTCCAGGGTTTTCGGCTCAGGGGATTCCTGAATAAATAGATTACAAATTCACCAAGAAACTTTCAGACAACTGCCATGAGCATAAATTTTATGGGACCAATTTTAATGGTGAACAATTTCTACTGATAGGAAAGTGACACTGAATTCGAATTGTAGTGAATGAAAATTCTGTTAGCAAACAAATACGCCGTGATGATTGTTTACGTTCGGCTTTGAGCAAACCTTAACTTTTGCTAGGTAAGTATGTTTAGTTGTTTTCTTGGTAGTTAAGTTGTAAAAAATTGTAAAAAACATGTTGAACACTGCTGACAACTTTGCTCAGTGGAGTTCAGTGTCACCAAAACACACGCAAACACGTACTTGAGCTTCACAAAAAAAAACTCAGATGTAAATCCAACTTAATTCTTGGTTAAAGAAAGGGTTATTTTTGAGCCAAATTTATTCTACCGCTAAAAGAATATGAAACTACACGTTTACTTACGTAGTTTTTACAGTTGTATCTTCACAGCTTTCACAGCTCGCCATTTTTTTGTGTTGGTTTCCTAAAGAGGAATAATTTCGTGATTGAATATAGAGCTCTTTTCTTGACATCTAACACCAGGAACTATACCTTTAACTAAAGAAAACTTCCAAAAACACTAAAATGTGACTGCACTTCTTTGATAGGTTCGGGGAAAAAGAAAATTGTCGAATAAATGCTCACCTTCACACGACGACCTCCAACCCGTGTGTCAACAGTCGTCCTCAGGTGAACGACGACTGAAGTTTCGTCAATCGCATGCGCAGTGGGTGCAAATTGTGCATCTTCACTTCCGGTCGTCCACTTAGGCGTCGTCGTCGTGAGTTGCTTAAAGTCCCTAGTGTCAGTAGTGAGTTGTTGGTTTGCTAGCTGTTGCTCTTCTTGCTTCTCCTGTTGAATATGCGCATGCCTATTTGCAGTCTTCAGTACATTTACTTCCCACACGCTTTGTACCATCTTGTACAACAAAACGCCTAGTATCAATAATCGAGAACAACTCTGGATTTCCTTCAACACGTATAAATCTTTCGCCTTTTACTAAAGATTTCCGTGGAGGAGAACAACTCGAATGAGACTACAGACCAATTTTTGGAAGCCTTGGTTACTGGTGGGGCTCAAAATTCAGCAGATGAAGTATATGACTTCAATGTTATTTTAAGAGTGCGCACTTCTCACAATTTTATACTTTACTGTTGTACAGTTTGCCAGCACATGACAGTAAAACGGACTAAGAAGAAGAAGGAGACGAACAAGGAGAAGACGAAGAACAAGGCAGAGCTGAAAAACAAAACGGGAACTGAGTAAATAGGAGGCGTTGTATCAAGTGAAAAAGAACAGTATTACACTTGGTCCATACCCAGCACTGGCAATGACACGGAAACAGAGGGTGCAGGCCCTATAAACGTCAAGATAGAGATTGGGCTACCATGAAAGAAGGTAATTTGGTTTTATCAACTGAGTTGATAATGTGAATTGGCCACCGTAAAGAGTTTCCGGCGAAAGCTGACGTTTCGAGCGCTAGCCTTCGTCGGATTCGCTCCGAGAGTTCGAGAACCGGCCGACAAGAGAACAGTTGTAAGGAATCGTATTCAAAGTGAGTTGCAGAACGTGCCCTTTTACGTACCTTGTAGAGAGTAAAAGATTTCGGAAGTCTCGAGGGCCTGAACACAAGCTTAGTACGAAAGGGAATGCAATGTCGGCAACGCGGTAAAACATCATTCCGAAACCACAGGCCACGACATACACCCTAATCACGGTAGCATTTTGGGAAAAAGCGTGAAGACTAAGGACAAATTGTTTTTTCTAGATTCATTACATTCATTCCTGGACAAGAACTCCCAAAGGTTTAAGTATCACTGGTTTCCTCGCTGAGGGGCAATGAACAATGTTTTTTTGCTATATATTTGCAATCCGTGACTTGCAGAGTGCATTTCTCTTTCTGACCGAAGAAGACGATCGAGAATTCAGTTTTAACGTTTTTAGATCTGTTTTAACTCTTTTTTAGAATTTTAGTCAGGCTATAAGAACACAATTATTAGGTACGAGAACGCAGGATCCAAATTGAAAACGAAAAAAAAATTAAATGTTTACTTTCCTATGCCGGCAACCAAACCCAGGACGCGGCGGTAAGAGCGCCGAATTCTAACCACTAGACCACGTGAAATGCTCACCGGATTGAGAAACAAATTTAGATGTGAAATCGCTAGAAGATTACATTAGTTTGCAACAAAAATATCAGTTGCCAACTTGACGAGCTGCATAATTGCTTTTGCCAAGAGTTTCTTTCTTTAAAAAAGTGTTGGCGTTTTCTTAAAAGATGGACACTAACTGGCAACAGAACCGTGTTTTATACTTCACTACATGTGTAATTTGTTTGTTTGTTTGTTTGTTTTATATCACTTCGGTTTACAAAAATGCTGGATGATACTCAGGAAACGGAAACTGTAAAATTTCAAGGCTGGCATTCAACCCGGTTCATCTTAGCAGATAAATTTTTATAGGCCGATATACCCTTAACTATATATATACCATGCAAGTTAGCTCTCATACATGCCCTTTAGATGGAGACAGTGTTAATCTGCAACAATAGAACTCTGAAACTTTACGTTGTGTTGCTCATGCGTTTGTTATTGTGCAAAGTGACAAACAAAGAATAACGAAAGAAAGAAATAACACCAGCTTATTATTAATCAAATCCAACATCATAGGAACTTTTAATATGTTTTGAATGCTTTGTTGGCGCTGTGAGCCAGTTGTTGGCGATCCACTTTTCTCCTTTAATGACGTCACATCCACCGTGAATCGAATATCGGTCTAACTCCCCAAGAAGACCGCTGTCCGGGTCAATAAAATTGTTGTACCACATGATGGCGGTGCCCTTCTTTGGAGGGACAACCAGGTTGGCTGTGTGGCAGTTGATGCTCAGATTTAGTTCGTCTGCTAATGGGTTTTCTAATTCCTGTGAGTCACATAAGAATAAAAATCAATGCCGTCTTACGTAACGTAAAGGCTGATTGCAATCTGATTGGCTGAGCTACTCGTATACTATCAGCCATTAGAGTGCAGTTGGCTGTCGGTCCTCTTCGAAATGCGATGTTTTCATAGTTTTTCCGAGGTTTTGGATGGAAATTTAGATGTAAACGGGTAATTAAATTCCTGAGTAATTTAAATGAAGCACATTTACGGTTTCTTGACTTTAAAAACTTGAAACTATTGAAAAAGCGGGTACGCACGTAAACAACTACAAATTTGCCAAGGACAGTTCGATACGCGCAACTTTGTTTCAGGGTAAAGTTCATTAATGCGTGGAAAAATCATTGGAAACCGTTATTTTAGCTAATTTCAGTTAGAATTCTACTAAAACAATTAGATTATTCGCTCTCGATTTCTATGAGGCGATAGTTGATTCGGCCTTCGGCCTCATCAACTATCACCTCATAGAAATCTCGAGCTCATAATCTAATTGTTATTAGTGTAAATTTACCGTAGTCTATTGTGAATCCGTGAATTTGATTGGCTATATTACCGTCGACTATCTGCTGATAGTCAACAGTTACACATCAGTGCACATCGCGCATCACGTTTGAATCTGATGTAACATAATAAAACAGTTCTTTTCTACGCTGTACTTGACATTTTTCTTCTTTTTATGCAATGAGACTACGGTAAATTTATACTAAAACAATTAGACTACTCGCCTTCGTTTTCTACGAGCGATAGTCAACTCGGCTGCGCCTCGTTGACTATCTGCTCATAGAAAACTCGGGCTCGTAGTCTAATTGTTAAATAATAATAATAATAATAATAATAATAATAATAATAATAATAATAATAATAATAACAATAATAACAATAACATTTATAATGCGCAAACTTCATAAAAATATTCCTAGAGGGGTCGAGGGATACCTTGGCTAAAGTTCATGTACGCACATGATTAGCCTAGTTTTTAAATTTCAAATTTTATAATCTAGTTTTGTATTTTATTGAATAGATAGCATATTTTAATTTTACATTTTAATTTCAGCATACACGTTCACATTTAAACGATTCCCAGGCTCACTGGTGAAATGTGTCTAAATAAAGTACTACTACTACTTCTAGCAAGATAATTGGTACTAGGTTTTTGCAGTTCGACCCCTGACTGCTAGTAGTTATAATACGTGCATGCATATATAAAAATTAAAGTGTTTATGAAATGAAATTTCGCCTACTTTTTTGTTCTAAAATATTGAAGTCTATGACTCTCTGATTCGTAATTTTTGAGTCTGGACTTCGGACTAGCGCGTACGAATTTCTTCTCCAGCTTCAAAGTTGGCCAATTCGAGTCACACTATGCAACATTCCGCGCGCGGTCAAAATATGCAAATTAGTACAGTTGACGTCATAAGAAGATGGTGTATCACTGATAATAATTCATCATCTGAGGACTTTTTCCACCGGAAAAAAACCGCCAAAAAGACGGCTCAGTGAGTGCTACCTTTGAAGAAAATACACTGATGAAGCAATCGAAATTTACACACCTTATGACGTCACTAGTTCCAGGCCTCGGAAAACGACAATTGCATTTTTTGCAAACTTTGGAGGCATAGAAAAATTATTTTGCGGGCCAGACCAGAGCTTAAATTCAAAAATTATGAATCAGTGCAAGATAGACTTCAATTTTCTGGAATAAAAAAGGGGGGAGAAAATTTCATTTCATAGGCACTTCAAATGACAACTTTACATCTCACTTGCAATATTTTGACTTAAGAATTAGAAAATTGGCATAGAAATCGAGTCTGAAGATGTCTTTAACCTTCTTACCTTCAAAGAGATAGTGGAATTGTCTGCCACTGGAAATGCCGTTTCTCCTCCTTCTTCTACGTCATTGAGATAATAAAGAATTGTAATGAACCTGCGGATGCAATTGCGAAAACGTCTGTCACATCATATTCACTTGAAGAAATCACTGTACTAACCTAGAATACCTAGACTAAGACAGGTCTTGCACACAGGTTGGAAAATGAGCTAAACAGCAGTCGATCTTTTCTTTTTCGACTTTGACCTGCTCTCGGAAAAGAAACGATTGCTACACAGCTATCAGGCAGTTTTGATCACGTGATTAAATCATACCATGATCTTGCTTTCAGTTCTGCACACTGGAATGTTGTACTCAGAGAAAAAAGATCACGCCCACACTACCCCGGAGAAATTATGTCCACTTCACGCAGGAGGAGTTTAGAAAAGTAACATTCGCCGTGCACTTTGGATTTGTGTTTGAGGTAAGCAAACTGAATCGTGATGTCATTATTGACAAGAAGCTCCGTTTCAAAATGTTTTCCATCCGCAAACTTCTCCAGTTTGAAAAGCATTTTCTAAAATCTCCCCAAACCGTTTCCCTGACCTGCTGACGGGATAGTGTGGACGGCAGACCAACCAAGAGAAATAAACCAGCGTTTTCCATTTATTTCTTGACGTAATGCGCAGGTGGCCCTAAGCCAATCAAAAGATATATCTACCTACCTATTATCATACAAAGTCATGTCGCTAGTCACGCTTTTATATCATGGACATTTTAGAAAATTGCTCTATGAACTTTTTTTTTTTCGCAACTTTTGCGGAGTAAAAAGCAAATCATTTTTTATGCCAAAAAAGGAGACTGTTGCACCACGCTCACCATATTTCCACCGTTATCTCAACGCGTCATCAAACTTATAAAAAGAATTGACCAAAAGAAAACATTTCTGATCCCCACCCCGTGGGGAACTCCGAAATGGACGGGGAGTTCAGCCTACCCGGCAGTTTAGGCTGTTCTGCCGAAGTATCACAGTGAATAATGTGTTGTTTAAGAAGTGGTATCTCTAAAAGGTGAAAGCTAACATTTCAAACCACGCTCACATCGCCTCATTTTGGAACTTCTTAGGGATTCTTTTTAAATTTGTTATTTGGGACCACCACCCCTTCCCCCCGTCCTTGACGCAGACACGATTCAAAAGTATTCCTAACAGAAGCCGTCTATTATCAGCACCCTATTGCGTCTGTGTATGTCAGCTTGAGCTCCTGCGCTAGTAAAAGCCAACCTATCTAGTTGCTTACCTGCAAAGACGACATTGTGGTGGTTTTAATGAGGGATTTTGATGACAGCAAGGAGCATCGGGTTCAAGACCGGAGTCGTAGTGAGCATGGTAATGACCAAATGTTTGGTAACGAACAACCTACAAAATAAGCCAGGTTATAGCACGGTTTTCCGCTGAGTGCTGAAAAGTAACTGGTTTTGAATAAACTAAGCAACTCAATTGGCTTAAAAACCTGGCGCCACTTTTTGTCAATCAAAAGTTTAAGCAACTATGACTCTCTCGAGCTCACTTTCCCGCCTTTCACGCTAGCTAAATGTAACTACTTCAAGTTTTGATTGGTTTACGGTATTGTTTGTGTCCTTTGAGACTGGGTAGAGTGATCTCTTTGGTTTTGTTGTTGTTGTTTTATCTTAGGTTAACATTGGTCTCGTGTTTAATTGTAGAGTATTCTGTAACCAAAAAAGACGTAAGAGACAACAGTTGAGAGGTGACTTCACTATTTAGTTCTTGTCAAGAGAGGATGAAGGCCGCGTTCGCTAATTTTGATTTGTATCCAATAGGACTGTAACCGGAACTATGAAATTACATGCATGTTTCCCATAGTATTGGGACAGCTCTTACGAAAGACAGTTTAGCAATAATGTAATCTAATCTTATCTAAGCTAATACATGTACCGTGTTTCTATCGAGTTTTAGAAACACGAGTGGAAGTTTGGATGAACAAGAAATGCTAGCTGTGAGAACACAAGTCGTAGGCGAGTGTTTCCACAGCTTTTTTAAGTTCTCCCAAACTTTCACGAGTGTTTCTATAACTCGATAGAAATACGGAGCACGTGTTTTCTATTTCTTTAGAGAACACTGGGACGGAGAAAAGGGAAACAACTTGTTTACTTTGATTATCAAAATGTAAATTCTCCAGCTTTGCTCTCGCCGTAATCATACGTCCACCGCTCATCTTTGTTCTGTGTTTCTATCGAGTTAAGGCGGCGAAATACGAGATACGAAAACCCGCAACAAATGTTTTTGTTGCGCGACAAGCTGATCACGCAAGGTGAAAAACGCGAAACATCGACCAAAACTGGTGACTTGAAACGAAACAATGTTGCGCGACAAGTTGAGGGCTGTAGTTTCTCGTATTTCACCGCCTTAAGGAAACACGCCGTTTAAACCAATCAGCGCGCGTATTTTCTTAGCGCTGTTTTCTAATCTAACATAATATAATCTAATCTAATATAATATTTAAGAAATAGAAAACATGTACCGTGTTTCTATCGAGTTATACAAACACGAGTGGAAGTTTGGGAGAACGAGAAATGCTGTGGGAACACGAGCCGCAGGCGAGTGTTCCCACAGCTTTTTCGAGTTCTCCCAAACTTTCACGAGTGTTTGTATAACTCGATAGAAACACGAAGTACATGTTTTCTATTTCTTTTAGAAAACACCACGACGAGAAAAAGGAAAACAACTTGTTAGCTTTGGATATCAAAATGTAAATTCTCTTTGCTCGCGCCATCACTACGTCAACAAGCGCGCGCTAGTTTTGTGTCTCCATCGAGTTATACAAACACGATTTTTAACCAATCAGCGCGCGTACTTTCTTAGGACTGTTTTCTAAAATATAATATAATATATGTAGGAGCTAACTATATGCCGCACGACTTTCCCGTAGGTAATCATAGTTAATAGAGGGGAATGGTTATGAAACTCGTCAAAGTTCTTTGTTGTATGTTATTGTTCTGTTTTCTGGCCTTGACCCTGCACAAAACACAGCAGTTTTTTACTCCAAAATGAGAAACTAACCAACAGGAACGTGTTCGTTAAGTAATTCATGCATGGTGTATGAGTGTAAAACAAAAGATTGTGCAGGGTCGTGAACCTTCCAACAAAAATCTCTGCATCTTTGTTTGTTCCTTTGATGTTTGCCGGGCTTCCTAACCAGTCCCCTCTATTAACTATGAGGTAATGCTCCAGTCTTAAATTAAGTAAAGGCCGATATAGCAAGGAAATGATAATGAGGCTGGCCATACATATGTATTCACTAAGGTGAGAGTTAAGGAATCGATAAAGATTACCGTATACCTGCATTGATTCGCTGCCTTGAAGAATTTTCCTTGGAAGTTTTGTTAACTTGACTATTCTGCAACCAAATCAGTTTCTTTTTAATAACTAAAAGTTGTTTTTTAAAATTCAAATTATAACACTAGTTGCATTGAGAACAACAGGGAAACGCTGAGTTTAGTTACTGGGGCGGTAAGAGCAATCTTCTGCGTCCGGGCCAGAATTGAAGCAACGTCAAAGAATGAAAGAGAAGGAGCATGCCATTGCCTTGTATGATAAACAGCCGTAGATCTGAAGCGTATTTTACATACTAACCTTTCATGAAGGCGCCTTAGAATATGATCAGCGCTCTTGTCTTGACGTAGCCAAGCCGTGTCGCTAAAGCGAAATTTATGGCGGGGACTCGAAGTCTTCATAAACACCATGTATGAAATAATTTTCTTTATGTTCCAATCACTGAAAAATGCAGCCGTTATGTTCCCTAGAGGCAAGCAAATACATCCACAATCAATGCAAGTCCTTCACGATAACTGTTACTTTGTAAACTATATATATACGCAAGCATCTTGTTTACTCATTACGGATTCCGGCATAGAAAGGGTACAGTTATTTCAGCAATCATTGAATTGAAACACATTTGTATTGCTTTTGGTTATTTACCTTCCTGTTGATTTTCTGCTATTTCTGAGCGTGTTAACCTTCAAAAGACAGATCATTTCGTACAGTCATAGCCTGCGTATAAAAACCTGAATTTTTCAATTTAGCCTAAATAGGTCAGTCTTATATAAATGGTACTTAAAGCAAATTTAGGCTACCAAGGTTCTTAACATAGGTTCTTATATTTTCATGTGAATTTCATCTGAATATACTATATATATCATAAATATCATCTCATAATGCAGCATAAGTCATTTGTTTGTACCATAGAGCAGATGGAGATGGTCAGAAAGCTTTCATTGATACGGTAGTTGAGTACAGTACTTGCAAATAGTGGGGAATTATTGGAATGGCAAACGCAATAGACGTACAGCATGGTACTTAAGCTTGAAAGAAAAAAACGTTATGTTAAGTTACTTTTAAATACCTATACACTTTAACAGCAACCCTACTGATAAGAAGGGGCTAAAAATAAAAGTTTTAGCCTAACAGGTTCGTAAAACCCAGGTTCTTATAAGCGGGCTATTGCTGTATTTAAATTTATTTTAATATAAGTTCATTTCAAAGATTATATTGAATTTATGGAGACCTCGGAAAAAAATCCGAGTCCCAGATGGGATTTGAACCCACGACCCTCCGTGATCTAGTCGGATGCTCTAACCACTGAGCTACTCCAGTAGCTCGGTGGTTAGAGCATCCGACTAGATCACGGAGGGTCGTGGGTTCAAATCCCATCTGGGACTCGGATTTTTTCCGAGGTCTCCATAAATTCAATATCATGTTGCTGTTATTTCATCTTTAATATTTCAAAGATTAGAAAAAGAAATAAAAATAAAAGTTAAATAAAAAACACACATGAAGAAAAATATTGAAGGGGTAATACGATGGCACTTACATTTCGATTATTTCTTCGTGCTTTAAGTGCAGAGTGTAATATTTCCGAGCAAATTTATCGATCTGTAAAATGAATAAAGAGAGAGCACTACTATATTTATATCTACATGTTGTGGTGACGAGTATTTTCCCATTTTGAGTTTGAGTCGTTGTTAAGTTGTTTACCACTGTTACAGTAATTAAAAAGCATCTCGCTAATACACTGAATAAAATAATGCTATATGGGCACAAAACTATAGTTAAAGAGATTCTGTTCCGTGATTGTTTCTTTGCTGCATTCCGTAATTCATATCCTTACCTCTCGAATGTCAATGACGCCATCTTTGTTTGCATCCCATAAGTTGACGTCTCGAGCAAAATAGTCCTTCTCGTCAAGAGTGGAGTTACTGCCTTACAAAAAGAATTTCTGCAAATTAGAGGCAACTTGCAGGCTTGCATGACGTTTATCTCTGTTACTGCCATATATCATTTTTTGGAATAGCACGGGGAACCTTTACTCAGTAATATCGGTTTCACTTTGGTACAAAGCAATTGCGAACAAAGTGGATCATTCCCATTAAGAAACCATCGAAGAGGTTGCACGAACGTTTCAGTGAAAATCGGCATTGTTACATCGCTTAATTGTTTTCTCCGGGTGAGTAACTTAGAGGCCACTTGTAGTTACCATTTTAGTACACTTCAAGACCGACGAATCCACTCCGCCACATACTTTAATCGTGCTTCATTTCGACTTGCCGATAATGAATGGCATGCTCGTCACTCGTTTTTTTTTTTTTTAATTTTTTTTTTATCCAACAGGATGACTAATTCCAGTCATTCAATAAGATTTCAATACCTACCAGCTTCTTTCATGATCTCGTCCAGGTCCTTCTCATGCAACTGACGTCCTACTTTACTCGTGCTTAGGCCTGTTTCCTTTGCAAGTGAGATCACGTGTTCACACTCTTCATCAGTTAAAAAATCAGGAATCTCTGGATTGGGGAAAAAATGCAAAATTATCCCCTGAACATTTTATACCAAATAGCCCATAGCCAGCTCCTTTCGGGATGCGTATGTATGATCTATTACATGTCCTTGTATTTAACATTGTCAGTTGGCAAGGTCTTGGCTTTGTCTTGTTAAATAAAACTTGACTCTTTCGGTCGGCTATCTTTGAATAGCAATCATTTCCTTTCCTTTTTTAAAAGCTAACCACACATGCAGCCAAAACCAGTGACGCTCACCATGTATATTGTCAAGAGCTGAATCGTTGTTATCTTGATCGAGAACTGAGACCATGAGACCAGGCTGTATAGAACATGTCAGTGATTTGAACTGGGAAAAGGGGACCAGTTTAAGAAACTCCAGCAGATTTTCTTTAATGAATATCCGGAAGTCTACCTGTAACCCTACTTGACTGTTTTCCAACCAGTATATTCGAGTATATAAGTAAATGCCCGCATAGTGGTACGTAACTCTCAAAGATACTTAAGTAATTATTAGCTCGAAGCTG
>JAHPZR010005364.1:0-25974 GCA_019787425.1 Platygyra sinensis
TTAGGGACAGGGACTCGACGCTACATACCCCGGAGTAGTTGGTAGATCTAGCATAGAGTTACGATTCCGCCCGTACATCAAGCTTGAGACATAGACAAAACTCTTAAGGTAGCATCCCACCCCAAATGTGACCATTTTGGGGAAAAAAAAATATTTTACGATAGCAAGATAGGCCTTACTCCTATCTTTGTTTTAAAAAGGACGTTTCGAAATAATATTGTTTCTACGGGAAGTTATGGACAAAATAGTGTTTTCTTCACTAATTGCCATTAATGGAATGTTGATAAGTCAGTGTATTGTCTTACATACCATCCTTGTTTCGACATGCGATTTTGTCACGGCCAGACGACGCAACAATATTTTCGCAGTGTTGCCATGTCTTCAAGAAATAACCGAGAGCGATTGAGCTGCCCTTTTGTGCCAAAGAGGGCAGTAAAAAGAAAAACAGGAAATTGTTTTGACATCGACAAGGTTCGGACTGACAAAGTTGCTGCTAGCGAGAAAGGGTTATACGCAGCATGAGTTCGAGGAAGTTGTGCCGGGCAATTGTGTGGCGCTATTCATCAGTGCTGATCATATAGACCAGAAAGCAATTTGTATTGTTTCCTGTCCAGTTTATTACCATTTTTATCCAGCTGCTCTCATCTCGGGAAGCATTACTGCCTTGGAGTTTTTGTTGCACAGGAGTCAGTGGTAGTTGCGTGATTACCTCCCTTGTGCGTTCGGCTTCGCCTCTTATTCCTGGTGGTATTTGTCCCGGTTTAAAATACCTTTTTCTCCTTTTCGGTTCTTTAGGCATTTCTAACGTTGTTTTGGTCTATTCATAATACAAATTACCAATAGGAATAAAAACTCCGGAAACTGGGATGAGACACTTCCAATTCTATAGTAAAAACTTATCTTCGGAGCGAGCGACCAACAGCGATTGCCTGGCCCTGAAATGTAGGGTCAAATTCCCACGCGGAACAGTAGTTGACATCTTGTCTCGTCAGCATTTGAGCGCTATTGTAAACCGCAGGTAATTACTTTCACGCCTTGTTGTTTTAGTCTCATTCAACTCAAAGAACGTCTCTGAAACTGTTTTACTCTTTTTCTCGAAACTATATTTTCAAGAAACTGGGCACACGTTTTAAGTTCGCGTGCAGCGAATTTTCAACCGTTTTAGCTCAAATTTGGGGAGAATGTTCTATATAATGTAGCTAAAAAATCGTTTCGGCGTTTTTAGCTTTTACCGTTCTTTCTAGAGTTATAAAGGAGTTTAAGAAGCTACTACGGCGACGCCAAAGGCAACACCGATTAAAAAATGGATTTGTATTTCACCTACGAATCTTGGGATACTCTTAACGCATTTACTTTGTTTATCACTGTCGAAGCTATCACGAAACTAAATCTGGGACACCGTAACGAATTTGAAATAGAATTTCAAAAAATAGCCGTCGTAGTTCACGTTCTTCAGACAACGCAAAATTGGTCATTTCACGTTGTTGTTTTGCAGAGGACGGCAAAGAAATGTACAAAAAGTTATAGCGCACGTGCAGAACCATTGTTCTGCTCATTAAACCTTTTGTTTAGTGGCGTTCCCGTTGCCGTTGCCGTCGTGGTTATCTTAAACTCCCTATTAACAAATGAAGGAACAGGAGGAATATTTTTTCGAACCCCAAAGTTTAACCAAGGGTAAAAAACAAACCAGGCAAGATATCAAAATTTGCCAACACGGTTTTTGAGACAAAGGTGTTAAAAACTCGGCGCAATGATGGTCTCCTCCTTTTGATCACTTCCGACTGCACAGGAACTGAATATTGCAAGCCATGTTCTTTAGCAAAACGATCGCTATATTTTTAAAGCATTTATCTTTTGTCTTTCAACAAATACGGTATGGTAATCTTCATTTATTAAGCTTTCAGAAAATATACAGTTTGTCAGGGTTTTTATTTAAAATCTCGCCTTGAAACGGTGCGGACGCGAAGCGGTCATTTGGGGTGGGATACTATCTTAAATATTGAATAAAACTGTAATAAATATTGGTTAACATGGGCAAAACACGGCTGAATTCCAAAGTTGACCAACGAGGGTGCCCTTGGCTCCCTTATTATACATATAAGCAAGTGCTCTGGTAATTAGATAAACTGGCGGAACTAACCTGTAATTCTCTACCTACCAAGCTTCGTATTACAACAGAAAAATTGCCAGACATTTGTTTCTAGATTTTGGGATACGGAAACGTTGGCATCGATGCATTTATGCAGTCGCAGAACAGTTCACTGTATGGGTACCCCAGAGACTTGATGATGTATGTCAGAACGAACCCTACAGGCTTTAATTTTTGCTGAGTTGAAGTCTTCAGCTATGGACCAACTACCGTGTGAAAAGACCGCGATCATCAGCGCCGTTAGCTCTCCATCATCTGACCAAGAGGCGGAGTATCCTAGTAAAGATATAAGGAGCTGCAGAAAGACCGAAAGAAAGAACTGTGAAAATGTCGGGGGAATATCGCGTCTCCCCTTGAAAATTCCATGAAAAACCTAAGAAGTTTGATGTACATGATGATAACCACTCTTAAGGTCAAAAGAAATCATCTAACCACTCGTATGAAGCATAAGGGAAGCAATTTTCCAATCATCGTACTTAATCATTAGTCTCTGAATGAAATAGTCAGTCTTAAATCAAGAATTTTCTTGTATCGTAATTCTTTCCATTAGGCTGAACAGAAACCGACAATGGGTTGACGACAACTGGTTTATAGAACACCTGCTTCTTGTATTCGGATGCCAGTAGTTCTGTGGTAGAACTCTGTACGAACTCATTTTTTTTTTTTTTTTTTTTTTTTTTTTTAGGGCAGAGACGTTTTTCTTAGAAAAGTATGCAGGCGGAGTGTCCCAGAAAGGCAAACGATCACCAAATTTGATTATTTTTAATAAGAAGGATGAAGCAACTAAAGAAACCAAAATTCTCAATTGCTTTTTAAATTTTTTTCACATTCTTACTCTGTCCTAGATTTTCGTCGATTTCAAAGCCATTCAGTACCTGAAGTACATCAGTAAACTTGTCATATACCCCAGGATTGGCTGGTTCCTTTAAGTCCCATTCCTGAAGCGTTTCTGTTAGCGGATGTTGGGGCAAAGGGGGTTGTCAAAGGGCCGGGCTAAAAGAGGCCCTGCAATCTTTGACCCAGTGACCCGTAATGTAAAATAAAAGCAATAGCGATACAAAAACCACGAAAAAGCTGATGATCTGGTGTGACCAGGTTAAAAGTTGTACAGCGCTTCTTACTGCTGTCGTCCTCATCGTCCGAGGCTATATCATGGGACTCGTATTCTTGAACTGCGTCTCAGCCGGTTTCGCTCGAGTCTGCGAGTTTGATAAACTTTTGTCTTTTGTGCAACAGCGATTTCGCCTGATCAGTTTGTTGTGCCACGCACCTTCTTGTGATAATTCTGGGCGTTTGCTTATTTGAATTTCTACCTAATTCTTCGAGCTCGACGTCGAATAGTAACTGCTTCTGGTTACTATTGAACTTGAACTTCTCTGCCCATAAATCATTATATATTTGGTCTTCGATTTGTTGTTGTTGTTGTTTTTTTTTTTAATTTATTTTTTTTTTTATTTTGCATTTCTGTTCTAAACGAGTTTTGAGATATGTCTTAAAGAGAGAGATCACTTCTTCAAATCCGTGCGATGTGGGAGGATTTGTTGGCGGATTGCTGTTAATAGCTGGTTCTTCGTGAAGATCGTCCGGTACGCTTTCAGGCATGGCTTACCAAACAAACAAGACGAAAGGAGAATCTACTACGGCTACCTGACTATATACCAGTACATGCTATGACACCCAACTCCCGTGTGGTAGAGAAATCATGCACATTTGGCAGATATTACTTAACTGTAATGCATATGAAGTTAAGAAAGCAAACAAAGTGTGAGCATTAACATTTCATATCCCCTTTTTAAGGTACAGCGCCGACATACTTGATACTTTTGAAATCTCCTAAAGCTTCGTCTAACTTAGGTCTTTTCTCTTACGCTGATACAATTGACGAGGATTAATTATGAAACATAACTCGGCAAAGGTCGAAAAGTCGATTTCGTTCATATTTTAAAAGTAGATGGGCTAGGTCATGACAAAAGCTGCAGAATATTTATTGATTTCTTTTTTATCTTTTTTCCTGAAACTTGATTCATAATTCATATGTGTGCTGCTTTGGCCGAGCTCTGTTTACTGGGTAATAAATTTCCTTCATGTGTCTTGTTCCTGAAACTTAAAGTTCCACTAGCCCCAATATTTTTGTTTCGTTTAAAAAAAAATCAACTAGTTTCCCTCATTACTTAAGCGGAAAAAAAAAAAAATTACCTCGATTGATAAAAATCCTTGCGTTTTTATAGGCGTTTGAACAGGTACTTTCCATGTTCACGACAGCGCAAAGCTAGTGGGATCTGGGTTGGGCTACCAGTGACATCACTTCGGGAATCGCCGGGGCTAAAACATTCAAGACACTCAAAACTTTTTTGGGTTATTTGTGATTACTATTTTATCAAAACTGCACAAGATTTTTAAGTGAAAGAACTGTATCATCTAACATTATTATAATTCGAAGTCTAGCTATGATTTGGACGGCGCGGCTGCGAAGTGCGGTTCGCCAGTCGCGATCGCCGCGTTGTAATTTAGGCCAGGATCAGGATCGATAAATTTGCCGGTCCATGTGGGTTAAAAAGGTATAAATAATGGCTGGAGAGTTAACTTACAGCTCTTAATAAGATAATAATAAAGATGTCAATGAACGCTTTTCAGAGCAAAACGTCCGATCTTGCGCTGTGTTGTGCTACATGTATACTGAATGGCCGTTGTTAAAATAGCAAACAAGCAAACAAAAAAACAAACAAGCAAAACCAAAAAAAGGTGGTTACTTAAACTGCGGAGACGCCGCACTGAACAAATAAATCATACTGAATTACCCTTAAGTATCCCGAAATTGTTAATAGACCTCCAGTTAGGAAGGAACGCAGTCCGTGATTTTCGGGGGGAGGGGGGGAGGGGGGGGGGGAGGGGGGGCCCTCCCTTTAGATCTGGCACTTGTAAAGCGGAGAACAGGTAACTATGTCGTCGGCCTCCAACTGCCATAAACGTAAAGGTTAAAAAAATAAAATATAATAATAATAATAATAATAATAATAATAATAATAATAATAATAATAATAATAATAATAAATTTGGTCAACATTTTTCGTTCAAGAAATAATTGTTTTTGAACGAAATCAGTGATCCACAAGCCACGGTGCTCATTAAATTTACTAAATTCAAACAGGTGATAGGCTTCTGAATCAAACTATTTGTTGTTCAATGGCGACAGTTTCTCTCTTGCGAGGAAACGAGACCAGACCAAGACGGATACTAATCATACGTTATAACATGCTCACACATTAACTTCTTTCTCAGCATCTATCTTCCGAGGAGGATGTTGTTCTATAATTAGAATCCAGGACGATGTTTCTTCAACTCTTATGCAGATTATAAGAACGATTAGTTTCAAAATTCATAACCAGCTGAAACATCCGTCGAGTTATGGTGGTGCACTTCTATAATCGATATAAAAAAAACACACATTCTCATTAGCTTTTTTATAAACATATTTAATGTTAGGTAAATCACTTGATTTTCTCGGCAGTAGTTCGAAAGCTGTTTTCAACGTGAAAGGTTCGAAAGTCAGATCATACCACGTAGGCAAATTTTCATGTTGTTGACAAACAAGCAACGGGGTGCCTGTATAAGCGGAAGTTTAATTATTGAGCCAAACGTTTCAGCACCATTTTGAAAGCGCACGACAGGGCGGAAATGAGAACTCATCTTATTCGTGGCACAATGCAATAGCCAACCAAAAACAGTCTCGATTTTGCGTCATAAATTTATAGTCAACTTCACTTTAGCGTTATCAGGACAAAGGGAAGGAGTATAGTTGATGAAGTGAACAGTAGATTTTCTTAGAGAAGATTTCGTCTTCTGCTGTTCCAAATGACATCCATTTTCCTGTGCGTCAGAGCTTAACGTTTAGCTGCGTTTAGACACTTTGCTTATACAAGAATAAGGAATTCAATTATCTTTGACGAAATGTAAATGGCTAGGTTACCCTCCACTAGACATGTCGCCAGCCATCTTTTAAGATAGCTCGCATAAAGTATGTTTAATGAATAAACAATTTATCTTTTTTTTTTCGTGCTGACACAAATAGTCAAAGGATGCATCAGCTCTATCTTAAAAGGCTCTGATGAAACAAAATTATTTTGGTTACAAAATACAACACGTGCGCTGTACTTACCGCATAAAATTATTACATGCATTTTTACATGAAAAATCGCCCTTCACTGTTCTTTACCCATGATCATGTAAGATGGTTGGACCAGACTGTGATTCAAGAAGAGGTTTCGGCCTTAAAGCAAGAAATGTTACGTATTCCATGCTACTGTGAAACTATTCCTCTTGTTGTTGCAGTTGGTTTCGTGAGTAGGGTTTTATCTTGTTTGCAAGAGACATAAATCACTTAGGCAAGAAATCAGTTCAAAATGCTTCTTGCACCTTTATCACGAAAGGCTTTGTTTTCAGCCTAAAGGAGACTTCTTTATTGCATTATTTCGAGTTACGCTTACTCGACAGGACGCCTTAGAAACTGGGTAATAAAACCAGGATTAAACTTATAAGATGCAGAGTACACAACTATATATTTTCATCCACGCCAGGCGGACAGATCGTCAACATTGTTTCTTGCATAGTGCTTGCTTAGACAGAGCGCTAACTCACGCTAGATTGCGCTAATTTACTAGATACGCTTCGATGTCAGTTCCGATGCTTGTGTTTAAAATCGTTAGCCAACTTGAGAGAAGTCTTTCGGAGTCTGGAAAGTTATTAGTAAGGTTACCTAATTTGCAAAACAAAAAGTGGCTCAATGAGCGGAAGTTCAATTACTGGAGCATGAGACTAGTGCCTTCTAAATTTGAGTAGTCGCGAAGACATATTCTCACGTAGGCCTTTTCAAAAAGAGAACGGGAGCGCGTACATCGATTTTAAATTGCATGTAGCAGTTTAAGTTGCATGGGTAATCGTTAGCAATGTAGCCTTATAATTTGCCCATTTTGATTTCATACATGTAAACCGCATAAGGCAACTAAACTACTTAGTATATTTTTCAACTTCCAAAGGAATAATTTTAAACCGCCTCAAAGCCGTCGCAAAGCCTTAGATTTGAATTAATAAATTTGACTTGCTTGCTGCTCCATGGTCGTCGTTTTTTTTTTTTTTTGTTTTTTTTTTTTTGTTACTTAACTAAAGACCTCTCTAAACAGAGCATTATATTAGCATTATTTATTTAATGACAAAAAAGTTGTTTTTCATAATCATCGAGCAACTAGTAACCACTAATGGCTACTAATGGCACCAACAACAAAAACAAAATGAACAATCATGACGCTAGATCGTTTCAGCACCATTTTAAGAGCGCATGGCAAAGCGGAACTTACACTGACAAAGGAATTGATGGCACAATGCAACAACAAGTCAAGAAGAGTTTATAAACTTTTTTTGTCGCATGGAAGCCCAAAGTCATGCATTGTTTCCATTGTTTTTTAAGAAAGGAGTTGATTGTATTATTCATTCCAAAATAATATTTTAAACCCAGCAGGGCGCTATGTGATCCTGAAGGCGGAGGTTAAATATATAATGTGTCTATAGATCAATGTTTATGCACCAAATAAGGATACAAATATTGTGGAGTTTTTAAAAGATCTAAGAACTACCCTATAAAAAGGACATTTGGATGAAGAAGAAAGTATAATTCTTGGATGAGATTTCAACTGCCCTCTTTATCTGGTGCTAGATAAGAAATGAATAATACTTTTCCTGAGGAAATCAGTAGTAACAACCATCAATTCTCTATGTGCTAAACTCGAGCTTGTTGATATTTGGAGAGTGAAATGTCCTTCCACAAAAAAGCTTAGCATGGAGCTAAAACTCGCCGAGGACTCTCTGTCGCTTAGACTTCTGGCTTAATTACAGGATTTGGTTGCAAAAACAGATATCATTCCAGCAATTAAAGCTGACAATGCGACCATTTTTACAGAGCTCAGTATTAGCGAAAACATATCACAGACTGATTGAAGACGGTGGTTCCTTCGGCAAGACATGTTATGTATTCCATAGTGCTGTGAAGTCATTCCCGTGTTTTGTTCTTGCGTTTGTTTGCATCGGTAGGTTCTTAGCTCGTTTTGCAAGACACAGAAATCACTGAACCCAGTAGTCAGTTCAACAAGTGTCTTGTAACTTTATCATGAAAAGGTTGTAATTAGCCCAAGGCAGACTTGTAAAATTTCGAATTAGGTTTACTCGACAGCGCGTCATGGAAAGTGGTTGGTTAAGGTCGGGTTAAACTTATCAGATCCAGAGTGCGCAATTAAAACTGTTATGGTGCTGAAAAGGGTTCAAAACTAAGGAAACAACACCTGATAAGGTCCTGGTTATAAATCAATCAGAAGTGGTTTGCTTTCAAAAGACGTACAGCACGTCATCCGTGATTGACTAATGGGTCATTACACGTACTGAAAGTTATCCACGATTGCCAAAAAGTGTTATCCATAGCCCATTGAGAACGTGGATTACGACTCGGCCTCAAGGGCTGGTTCCTTTAAAGCTGATAACTGAGATAAATATTCTCCAATCTATTTCCATGACTTGTTCTTGCGGTTGTTTACGTCAGTTAATTAACTCGTTTCCAAGAGGCAGAAATCACTGAGCCAAGAAGTCAGCTCAAAAGAGTGGTGTAGCTTTTCCATTAAATGTTTTGCTTTCACACCAATGTAGAGCTGGTTATAAATTATTCCAGTTTATATTTACTTCACAGATTTACTCCATTGACAGGACTTCTGCAAAGAACGGAAATAGCATAGAGCGCATGCTTACGATGTTATAATTCACAACACAATTAAAAGAGATGTTAAAAGTAACACTTGGTCAGGCTTTATTTTTTTTTCCTGTAGTATAGAGTGGCAAATGAAAGATCGGCGAATAATAGCTGCATGCAAGATTATCGATATATTTTACTGAAATTCCGGCCATATTACCAAAAAACAAGTGTTTGAGTCACTATAGCCGTCCGATGTTATGAAACCACCAGTCGACCGTGAAAATTCGGTTCCTTGGTTAATTAAACTATGTTAAGCGATCAAGAAAAGTCCTCGTTTTAATCCTACATTTATGACCTTGAAAACAGACTGGAACAAATCAGACAACTCATCTGCGTTAAACTATTGAATGGCAAAACTAAAGCCAACTCTGCAAAAGGTGTTAAGTGATCATGACAGGTGGGCTGCTGGGTAGCAGTCGTTGCGGAAAATTCTATCTAATTGATGAAGTTCTAAATGCACTTTGAATTCTAATAAATGGTAGTAAAAAAAAAAAAAAAAACATGGTCAGTAATTTAGGGCGCCAATTAAAGCGTCATCCAAAAGCACTTGAAACTTTGGTAATCTCGCTCTGCGTTTCTTATACGTAGGCGACCCTGGCTAAACAAATTGGTGTTTGTAATTTGAAGTGCTTTGAATCCGGAGACCAACAAGGATTTAATTTATCAAGCCAAAATAGTCAAGTAATACTTCGTTTTTATTCCATATTGCCGCGCGGAGAGATCGATGTTCATTGTTTCTTGCTGAGAGCTTGGGTTAGAGCATTTCAGAAAGATCACGGTGCCGCCATTTCGTCCATCGAGTAAGGAGACCAGCGGACTCGCTGTACTGATTACATCGGGCCGGATTTGCTAGCGACGTTCCAGTGTTACTTAAATTTCACTACAAGTCGTTCTATTTGAAATCTTTTTGTGGTAGCTTAAAGGCACTTTTACAGTCTCGAAAGTTTAACGTAGTAAAGTCTGAAATGCAAAACAAATTGTGGCTTAATGAGCGGACGTTTAATTACTGGAGCATGCGACTACCTTTTCAATTTTCGCTTTTAGTGAAAAATTATGCGTTGTCACTAAGACATGTTTACAACGGGATTGCCTCCAGCGATTTAAAGCTGCAACGTTGACATCCTTGTATGTGTAATCGTTAGCAATGTAGCTTGAAAGCTAGGCCGTCAAATTAATTAGTATCCCGCTGATTTACCAGATACATTTCGATGTCAGTTTTGATGTTTCAAAATTGTTGTGATTGAAATCGTTAGCCAATTTAGTTTTTTCCAAATTGCAAAACAAAAGGTGGCTCAATGAGCGGAAGTTTAATTACTGGAGCATAAGACTACCTTTTTAAATTTGAGTAGTCGCGAAGATATATTCACACGTCTTTTCAAAAAGAGCTTGGACCGGCGTACATCGATTTAAGGTTATTCCTCACAATTGCACTGCGCATCCTTTCTGCGCATAATTTATGGCGTCATTTAGCGCGCTCTCGTGCACGTGCACACTGAAAACATGGTGGATTTGCCTTGATATTGAGCTCTTTCAGTTGAAAATGGCTATAGCTTACCAACGAGCACGGGCACCCCAATTTTTTTTCCAGTCATTGTAATCAACTTATCATAAACTTTGCTTGAGCAAAGACTGATCTGATTTCTATTGCTGAAAATTGAATAAATAGCAAAAATAGTAAGTAAACTGTGGTCTTTTCTATTTTGCCCTATGGTAACCATGTCAAGAAATTTGGTTGAAATTTTAATCAAGGATTCAGCTTTCTGTATAAATCAAACTTAAAAAAGTTTATTTGTGTCCGATGCAACGCATTGACATCAGTTTAATGCGTGTTCTCATGAGTCTCGGTCACAAAAATTTACAATTATTACTGGGAATGAGTTCTTGTAATAAGCGTTAAATAATGCCAAAATGGGTCATTTTCAATGCCCCAGTGCTCCTTAATGAGTATGGGCACCCCCCTTTTTTATTTCAAAATTAAAGTTCTCATATGATAAATATTCAGTGGGCAAAGTTTGAACGAAAATCTATTATCAGTTTTATTTCAGGGGAATTACCTTAAAGATGCAACGATGCCATCCTTGTTGTGCAATTGTTAGTAAAGTAATTAGCCCTCTACATAAACCACTTAAGCCAACTAAACTACGCGTTATATTTCTAATGTTCAAAGGAAAAACTATAAACCGCCTCAAAGCTGTCTCAAAATCTTAAGTTTTAATTATTAATGTTAACTGTAATGAGTATGCAATCCTGCTGCATATCTTGGCAGTAATCACTGATAAGACCGCTCTAAACAGAATATTAGCATAATTTTATTAAGCAACAGAAAAGTGTTTTTGCAAAGTCATCCAGCAACTAATGACAATAACAAAACGAAAAAAAAAAAAAATCGAACAATTGAACTCGTTTCAGCACCATTTCAAGAGCGCATGACAAGACGGGAATGGTAACTGATCTTACACTATTAAACGGTGTATACGTAATTCACAGCATAACGATCGAAGAAAGCTTTTCCCACCTACGATTTCATAAATGAAATGAAAGGCATATCCTTATCCCTTAGTTGAAGCAACTGTGAAAAAACGTACATAAAAATTGGTCTGAGAGGATATTGAGGTGCCCTATAATTCGTCGAGATCCTATACCTCTTCGCGACCTCTTCGCGGTCCTAAAATGAATTAGATTTTCGCCGAGTTAAGTTAAACATGAACATCTGCGACTGCTTTCTATGATAAGAGATACAGAAGAAATCGATCCATGCTTATTTATCGACTTTGGAAACAAGCTAACTACTCTAGGGTCTGCTAATGATAAAGCTACAGTAGTGATTAAAAGAATCGCAAATCAAGGAGCGTAAGAAAGATAGAAAAACGTTCAGAGGGCTAAGGCCATTTGTGAATTTAACGTGTAATATGGGTACTGAATGATGGTAGTGGATGGTATCGATTTGTAAACGAGGTTGGAGGAGAGATGCCAGAATTCAAGATAGACAAATATCATTGTGGAACTGTAGCCCCGATTTGGATGCAAGGCCCACATCCATCCGAAGACGATGACGTAGTAGATCGAACGGCTTGTGTCAATTTCAACAACCTGTTCGATGGTTGTCTGTCTTTTACTATACAAGTCAAAAACTGTGGCTCATTTTATGTGTATTATCTGGTATCACCACCATTTGGATGTAACATGGCCTACTGTGCAGGTTGGTTTTCAGTTCTCAACTTCAGTTAACACCTAAAATGACAGCAGATATGATTTAAAGTATCAACGCTTCATACATTAGCTAGCTGTAGGTAAATAAAAGCCTTTCATCTACACGTCCTACTCTCGTTTTAACCACTGCTAAAATAAAGTACAGTATCCTACATTCAAATCTGGAAAAATTGCATGCGAATTCAATTTGGAGTCCATTATATTTTGTTTTAAATTGAAACATATCTCTTTATTTTAATCTAGTCCTAAGACTTTTATTTCCTAACGTAGCCGTTGCCTTCGTTTTAATGCTGCACTAATGACCCTGGAAACAGACTTAAAAAAATCAGAGTACTCATCTGCGTTAAACCATCAGATGACAAGTTGCTGTGTTGACTTACGTCTTCAAAAGGTGCTGCGTGTAAGTTAGGCTGCTGCATGGGTAGTAATCATTGCTGGAATTAAAGTACTATCTAATTGACGAAGTTCTAAATGCACTGTGAATCTTGATTACCAAATATATTATAAGCTCCAGAGGAGGAAATACCCCTAGCTTGAAGAGAATAAAATATCTTAATCTAAGTTCTTGCCACAATCATTTACTCGCCAAAGCCAACATTTATGCCAAGTTTGAGCAAAATCGGTGATTTGAGCTGTATCACCTCCTGGTTCTGCCTGGTTTTCTCATGGACACACTCTTAATTTATCAAGCCAAAATAGCCAAGTAATACTTCGTTTTTATTCCATATCGCCGCGCGGAGAGATCGATGTTCATTGTTTCTTGCTGAGAGCTTGGGATAGAACATTTCAGAAAGATCACGGTGCCGCCATTTCGTCCATCGAGTAAGGAGACCCGTGGACTCGCTGTACTGATTACATCGGGCAGCCGGATTTGCTAGCGACGTCCCAATGATACTTTTCACTACAAGTCGTTGTATTTGAAATCTTTTTGCAGTAGCTTAAAGGCTAGTCTTTCACAGTCTCGAGAGTTTAACGTAGTAAAGTCTTTGAAATGCAAAACAAAATTTGGCTTAATGAGCGGAAGTTTAATTACTGGAGCTCGCGACTACCTTTTCAATTTTCGCTTTTAGTGAAAACGTATCCGTTGTCACGAAGACATGTTTACTCGTCATTTCACAAAGACAACGGGATTGCCTCCAGCGATATGAAGTTGCAACGTTCACCGGATATCCTTGTATGTGTAATCGTTTGCAATGTAGCTTGAAAGCAAGGCCGTCAAATTCAATAGTATCCCGCTGATTTACCAGATACATTTCGATGTCAGTTTTGATGTTTCAAAATTGTTGTGATTGAAATCGTTAGCCAATTTAGTTTTTCCAAATTACAAAACAAAAGGTGGCTCAATGAGCGGAAGTTTAATTACTGGAGCATGAGACTATCTTTTTAAAGGAGCTCAGTCACGTTTGAAAAGCTTAGCTAAACTTTTCAAATTCGTTGTTTGCAATCCGTGTCAATCTTTGGGGGCAATAACTTCACAAAAAATAACTCCACGACTAGTAAATGACTCAAATTTTGAGTCAAAATAACTCCATGTAAGAGTTATTCTAACTCCTCTAAAATAACTCCACCTTGGGGAGTAGATTTAACTTTACTCAAGGTGTTATTTTAACTCCTTGAAATTTACTGTGTGTGGTCACTCATATTGGTACGTGTACAAGCTTCAAGATCCTACAAAAGTGCAGTCACCCACAAAGTACATCATAATCAAGATCCCACAACCAAGTTTTATTTTATTGTTTTCAGCAAGTCGTATTTTCTTGCTTCCCAGATGAGCTGTTACATGTTTTCAGATTTGACAGTCGTCTTATTCTGAGGTCAAAATTGACTGGAACTACAGTCAAGACTTCGGGCCGATATTCTCCCAGACGAGTATGGCCCTCGTGCTTGGTTAATAAGAGATATTTCGTCTATGCACCCTACTCTCCTTTTAAACACTGCCAAAATAAAGTAGAGCATCCCCCATTCAATTCTGGAAAAAAAATTGTCATGCGAACTCGACTTTCAATCCATTATATTTTGTGCTAAATTCAAAAAACCATCTAGCTTTGTTCTAGGAGTTTTATTTCCTGAAGTTATAAGGAACGCTGTAGTTGTTGTTGTTGTTGTTTTTTTTTTATTGCTTCGTTTTTTGTTCAACGTAACGCACGGGTAGCATAGCGTGGGTGGCTAAGAAAGTGAAATTTCACTTTCCACCTGATTTGCGTCACCTCCACGGAAAAAGTCATTCTCGAGCTCGTGTGCGGAATTCTTCGCTTCAGCAACATTGTATTGTATATCTTGTATCATTTTTATTTTGTTTTGATAATTTCTAGATTCACGTATTTTCCGACTTCTTGAGAAAATAGAGTGTTGCGTCTGTTTACTGTATTGCCACATTACTTCGAATGACTGTCGACCCTAAACTCTCGATCAACTGGAATTGACATTGCTAGCAGCAGAGTAGTGCGCCAGCGGACTATTAAAAAGTTTCCAAGATGATGGCAACTTCGATCAGAGTTATTATGCCGGTTCTTTTTAACAACCATTATCGTGCGTTTTGGATTAGTAATTCATCAATTTACCTTATTTTCTGACATTCTAAGAAAAATGTTCCATTTAAGAGATGTTGGTTGCTAAATAAATGACGTCACGTGACGTCAAATGGTGTCAGAGTAAAACTGAGGAGTTTCTTCTAAACAGAAAACAAGTTTGATAGGGGTTTAAGAATCCTCTCCCCCTCATTTCTCCTGGAGGGGGCGGAGGAGGGGGGTTTGAAGGCTAAAACGTTTAATTGAAATTTGCATAGAACAGTTCTGGTAAATATGCTTAGGGCGCGAACTAACTTGTGCGTCCAATGGTTTGTTGGTAAAGGCGATTCCTTGGAAAGAGCCCAAATTATAAGAATTTGAGAACATCACTTGCGCCTATCATTAACGAGTTGTACTTTAGGTAAATCGATTTTCAATAAATAAACTCGACATATGGTGCATTGTATCGAGGTTATATTGATAGGAGTATTTCTATTTCATCGGTAGGGGACAAGCAGCCATGTCCACGAGGGCAGTCTGGATTGTTTCCAAATTGTACAGGTAATGAGTTCAATTTCACTTATTGGATCATCACACAACGACAACAACATATCAAATGTGATATGACCGATAAATCTCTAAGCGAACATTGTAAAATTTACAGGCTCCTCTATTAAACCACTAGTCATCAAGCCATCTATAAAACCATGTTACAAACGAGAACGGTATGCCAACGGAAAAAAACAAAAAAAAATGACGGTGGTTGACAATGAGAAAGTAAACGAACGAAAGAAAGAATGAAAGAATGAAAGAGGGAAAGAAAGAAAGAAAGAAAGAAAGAAAGAAAGAAGGAAGGGAGGAAGGGAGGAAGGGAGGAAGGGAGGAAGGGAGGAAGGGAGGAAGGGAGGAAGGGAGGAAGGGAGGAAGGGAGGAAGGGAGGAAGGGAGGAAGGGAGGAAGGGAGGAAGGGAGGAAGGGAGGAAGGGAGGAAGGGAGGAAGGGAGGAAGGGAGGAAGGGAGGAAGGGAGGAAGGGAGGAAGGGAGGAAGGGAGGAAGGGAGGAAGGGAGGAAGGGAGGAAGGGAGGAAGGGAGGAAGGGAGGAAGGGAGGAAGGGAGGAAGGGAGGAAGGGAGGAAGGGAGGAAGGGAGGAAGGGAGGAAGGGAGGAAGGGAGGAAGGGAGGAAGGGAGGAAGGGAGGAAGGGAGGAAGGGAGGAAGGGAGGAAGGGAGGAAGGGAGGAAGGGAGGAAGGGAGGAAGGGAGGAAGGGAGGAAGGGAGGAAGGGAGGAAGGGAGGAAGGGAGGAAGGGAGGAAGGGAGGAAGGGAGGAAGGGAGGAAGGGAGGAAGGGAGGAAGGGAGGAAGGGAGAAAGGGAGGAAGGGAGGAAGGGAGGAAGGGAGGAAGGGAGGAAGGGAGGAAGGAAGGAAGGAAGGAAGCAGAGAAGGAAAGGAATGGATGAATGGATGGATGGATGGCTGAATGAATGAATTTTTAATTTAGGGGCGCTTTACAATTGTTCACGTTGTATATTTCTTATTGTCGTAGTTCTTACACGCAAAGATTTCCCACTTGCTGAAGTACCCGTTCCAATTGTCACCTACCTTGACGACAATGAAATCGAAGTAACTCTAACGTGTAATTTTGACTTTCCAACGACGAGCAATGTTTCCTTCAAGATTCAATGGTTTGTAAATTGTATAGAATCCATAGTTTCAACTGCAACTATTTGTGAAAATCCGAATGAAGGCTCATGCGACCAAAGACACGCTACATTGTCAACAAGCGATTATGGACTTGGGGATCAGTTAACTGCTAGCTTGCTTTGGCCTCATTTAGAAATAAATTTCCTGGGCTTTGAGTAGTGTAACTGGAACGCAATTTCAGATAAATTAACAATGCAGTTGCAGTAGAAATCGAGCCTCTTGATTCAAATCAATGCGTGTGACCTGCAGTCTGCTTGCAGCTGAGTAATTATGGTCATGCGGTTCCAGCTATGTAACGTAACTCAGGTCATGCAACCCAGTTACGTCCGCCAGTTCCATAGGATCGCTACCAATACTACAATCGCCAAGACCTCTGCAAAAAAAAAAAAAAAGGTTTAGCAGTCGTTGAAATCATTTTGATACAGAAACAGCTCTTCAGAGGTGGTACTGACAGTTGCAATCATATGGAAACCCGTCTTGAGATTATTACCATTGTTTCACATTGATATGCAATGCGTCTCCTTTGATCCAACATTCATCTAAGGCATTTTTCATCCTGGCGATCATAACAAACTAGTTGTCGTAAATAAAGCCCAAGTTTTTCTGTAGAGGTCGCACGACTGTAAAAGTAGCCGTTATATGGTAATCAGCCCTTATGTATCTTAAGGCTAAATTTGAGAATATACAATTTTCAATGGTAAATTCAATAATCTTATACGCGATACACGATGCATCAAGCTACGTTTATTAATTGGAGACCTGACATAGCGGTCTACACTAGCCCAATTATTGAAAGCGATCAAAGTTGACGGTGAGAAGAGAACGTACCTACTTAATTATATTTAAAGCTTATGCCTCGAAAGACTTTTAAACGCTTTCTGTTGTGCCACGGTTTTGAGCGCATGAATTAAATTTTCCCTGCGTGCTCTTCCCATTGTCCTCTTTAACTCTCCACGTTACATTCACAAGCTTAGATATCCTCTTTTTTCATTGAAAAATGGATTATGATGGCCTTGGACCCTTACAACTAATCCCGGAGGGGGGGGGGGGTACTCCCTGTAATGGCCAATACGGAGAGGCTCCGCCCGAAAGGGGTACCTTTTTCAGGCTTAAGGTATATAAAAGGGTAGGGAAATCGGTCATTTAGGCATTTAAAAGGGCCTTTAATTATAATATTTCGAATAGACGCCACTTACGGCTGTATCAGTTCATTTATTAAGCACTGCATGAAATTGAGAACAAGACTTTTTAAAGAAGGTATGTGAAAGGGGTACCTTTTTTCAATAAAAGGTATATAAAAGGGGTACCTTTTCTGCCAAGATGGTATATAAAAGGGTAAGGGAGTTGTTCTTCGCTGGAATTGAGGTATGTCTAATGTGTATAATATAAAGGTATGTATTTTTTTTTTTTTAATTAATTCTTCATTTACTCCTGAAATCCAACCGTCCGTGTGTCTGTCAGTACATCATTCCCATGTATGTATTTAGAAAACGCGCATAGCTTTACAATCTATTCCACCCCAGCAAGAAAACCAACCACGAAAGATACTTTTCCATAGTCCAGTCCAGCGCAAGATTAATGAACCAGCCACATAAACATGTTGACAAAAATCTTCTTTCTTATCCGTACTATCTTCTGTTGTTTGATAAATCTAGAGATTCCTTTATTGTAGTTCGGAGGTCAATGGTTAATCAAAAGCTGTGACGTTTTACCCTTGGAATTACCAGCTAAACTCATACCTCCATCATGGTACAAGTGGGTGGGAAAGGGTTTATGAAACTTCCCCGTCTGGGTTTTTTCTCTGTTAAGGCACAGCGAAATAAATTTACAACGATTTGATAGCCCTGAGCTTGCTCCAGAAAATGGTACCATCGGTTGTGACGTCATATGGCGTCAAATGATGTAATTTGACCCGCCAACTTGAATTTAACATTTTTCTTAAAAAATAAGAAAATAGAAAATGGGAAATTACAAATACAATATACAAAGTCAAGCCAGAATGCTCATGAAATGAACAAATTGGTGAATTTCTGAAACTGAAGAAATTGGGTGAAAAAAAATTCAAAAAATGTTTATCTACAGTCACCTAGTCACCTAGAAGAGGCTTGATATTAAGGCGGGGATCCACATGAAAGCCATATTTTGGCTGGTCTATTATGTTTTTAATGCAAATATCTCGTTTACGTTTCAAGCAATCTAGAATCTCTATGCTCATTTCACATATCTATGTTTTAGGTCGTTTTGTAAATTTCTTGGTGATTTTTAGGTATATTTGGAGATAAATAGTTTTTCTTAAAGGATTAGTAAAATTTATGGAAAAAGGAAATTTTGAAGATTTGGTGTTGTTTTAAAATTATAGTTTGAAGTTACAAATTGGTAGATACACTACTTGCGGTCGGGCAACTGTCTGGTGGTGTTCCATAACCCTTTGTTTCCCTTTCAACCTCTCTTTAAACTTACCAAAATTTCACTTAAATTCATGTGTACCCCCGCCTTAAGGTTGGTCACTTATGGGAGGTTCCACTGTATGAGGAATTTATTTCGAACTTGTCACTACTCGTAAAGACTTTGACTTTTAATGACCTCGGTTTGGTTTTGTTTTGTTTTGCTCTATTTCATTTTTTGTTTTTTGTTTTTGTTTTTGTTTTTTTTTACCGGAAATACATAAGTTGGCGATTCCGATTTACTTCAAGATATTTCAACTCGGTTAATTTATCGTCCTTAATATTAAACGGCATTCCAGTCTGACCCATTTTTGTTGTACGTGTCTTAACAATCTCGAAGCGTTTTGGTGAATGGAAAACATTAGGTTCCGGGAATTAAATTCCTTGGGTTTGTAATTTTTAACAATTCACAGTGCTCTTAACGTAAGGGAACACTACTCGATGATAAACTAGACATCACGTGGCGAACAGTTTTCCAGTTGAAAATTTTTTCTTTTAATTTTACTGCAGTCAAATAATGAGTCCCTTGTGTCAGAAACGCCACAACGTAGAGGTCACTGACTTCCTTTCAGAGATAAAGCGTGTATAAAACTACCCTGATTTTAAAAGATTGGCGCACATAATTCAGCATGGTCTAATGGGGTTTATAGTTTAGAATATCGAAGGTGAGTCAAATGAGGCAAACGATCTTAGTCATGTTTTGTAGAACTGTGTCTGTTGTTGTTAAACACTTTTTCACAACACGCAATCTTTCAAGAAGGCTATCGAAAAAGAACTGAATTCGATGGTGCATTTTGCAAAACAAAATATCAGACTTCTAGTCGATAGATTTTCTTCATTTTTTTCGCTAAACGTAGTGGAGCAAATGATCTAAGAGACGAAAAAAATGAGATCACCAAACGTCAAAGATCATCAAATCCAGGCAAAGCTACCCAATTATTGTCCAATGTATTACTTAGCGCGATCTCTTCCCTGACGTGTATTGTAAATTTGTTTCACTGTATGATATAGTTATTATAAAATTCAACAAGCGATTCTTTTTATCTTTTTTTTTTTTTGTAACTTTTCAGACGTATCCTACAAGATTAGATATCAAGGAATGTGATCTAAGTACAAATCATCGAATACAACTCCGACCAACCGTTCCTATACGCGGCAGTCAACCAATCACTCTTCGTTTCGGCGTAACAGAAACCTTCGAAGACCAAGCTCGTCCAGAGCGCTGTCTCATAACACTACAACCTGGCGAAGAGATGGAATGGACCAATATATCCGTCCAAGCAGTGTGTGACAATACAAACCAAGAGTTTTCTCCGCAAGCGTTCACATTTTCAGTGATAACTTTTAACGAATTTTGGTTTGGCTACGAACTTCCGGCAATCACAGTAAGTCCTTTCGCAAGCACGTTGTAAAACAGAAATTGAGAATAAATGAAAAAAAAAAAGGAAAGCAAAAAGGGGACGAGGAAAGTTGAAGGCAGGATCTATAGCTAGCTTGTATTAACAAGCCGGAGGTCTGTATGGGAGAATCTTGACCGAGATTGTGACCACAAACCAAACACAGCGAGGTCTGTATATGCGAGCGAAGTAAAGATTTTCCCAATAAGACTGGAATGAGCTCGGTTAACTGGATGCTTCTAGAATAATAACTGGTTTGGAGCCATAGGACAGTTTCTTACGAACGGCGATGAGCTGAACTCTTTACATTATTTCTCATCGGGCATTTTGGTACTTCGATAAATATTGTTAGAAGAAAGTAGTTACTTTTTTTCGCATTTCAGTTTGTAACTTTTCCCGAACATTACCGGTCTAGATGGGAAAATCTAGACCATCACTTTCGATACCGATTTCAGCCGATCAAATTCGTGAATTCGGTAGTTCTCAGTCCTTGTGAGACACAGCCATATGATAACACAAAATTTGTTACCTTAATTTTTGCAGGTAAGAAAGATAGAGACATCTATTGGTATTTGCATGGCAACTGGAGACCCACATTACACTACGTTTGATGGATTGTACGTATCTCTATTCAAAAGACCACTCTTTCTGTGGGCGTATCTGTCAATAAACCACACCGGATGATGGGAGAACACTCGAAATTATCGGACCCGCAATTTAGCCGTCCCGGGTTCCAGTTCGGCACTGACTACTATCTGGAATTATTTCACTGTATCTCCGAGACCAAATATTCCAGCACGCATGTAAAATAGCTGGTTTACCTCCGGCCAGTTGGGATCTTTAGCAATGTTATGTTGAATTTGAATTATTTGTTTTAGTTTCTTGATCTCCTTTGTGCTATTAAGAGAGTTTTATTTATTTATTTATTTATTTATTTATTTATTTATTTATTTATTTATTTATTTATTTTTCAATATGACGAGCCGCAGGGCGAGTTATTTACACGTTTTGGGTTTTTTTTCCCAACATCCCAAGTGATTTACTGCGCCGGTAAACCCATAGAAAGAGTTGTCTCATATTTTATATGAAATAACAATGGAAGAGTCTGTCAATTAGCGGAAAATTAATTGAACTTAAGTGATCAAGTTGCTTATTTTTATCAAATTTACGTTAAAGTATGAGAGGCGTTTAAAAGAGAGAAGCGTTTATTCTAATAACTGTAACATGGTAACCTAAATACGGTATTATAATAATCTAAATGACAGAGCTTTAGCAGACTATCAAGTCCGGAATCAATATCAGTATCTGGGCAACTGCGCACCTACCCCTCTAATCCAACACTAACTTATTAACTTATTATAACATGTTGGGTTGGTTGTTGGGGGGGGGGGGGGGGGGGGGTTCTAGACAGGGGGCGTTTGTTAGAGAGGGGCGTTTAATACAAACTTGTCAGATTAGGGGTGGGGGGGTGGGGGTCAATAAGATAGGAGGCGTTCATTAGAGAGAGGGCGTTTATGAGATCATTTACGGTAAAGGAGTAGCAATAAACCAGAAGTAAACAAGGGGCTTTACGGCTAAACGTATATCAACCTTGTGCAAAATAGTAGATTCTAGCCAAAATACAGCTTTTCCACTTATGTGTTAACACAAATGCAACTTTACACGATATAAGTGCATTCAGCTCCCACAGGGTTGGTTTGGTACACTAACATGGCCGCCAAGTTCATTGTTTTGGGACATCAACATGGCTGTTTTGAGTGACGTCAAGTAAAAACGCTACATATGAATCCTCCGCTGAATTCATTCAAATCTAATGACTTGACTGATCAAATCGATTATTTTTTTAAGTTTGTTTGTTTAGCTGCTTTCTTGTTTTGTTGTTGTTGTTGTTGTTGTTGTTGTTGTTGTTGTCGCTGCTGTTGTTATTGTTGTTGTCCTGCGATTTCGAGGCGTTTTTCCTTAATATATTTTAAAAAAATTGTAAGGAAGTGTTTTCGTAACTGCTTTTGATATTTCATGGTGCTAGACAATAATAGTTGCTAATTCTTCTCTGCCTTTTTTTTCCTTCCCTTGGTGTAAAAATTCTGAATTATTAGGTACGACTTCCGTCAGGAACAGTGGTCAATGTTAAACGCTACTCGTAGGGAAATAATGTTGAAATGAAAGCCCCATCTTCTGATGCAGGTAACACGGAAGGCATGTGTGGTAATTTCAGCGGCATTGGTACCAGGGAAGACGAATTTGGCAAAGGTGGAGATGGTACTTCTCATGGCACAGACGAAGTCTCGTTTGGAGATAGCTGGAGGTAACTGCAGCCTCATTCAGTGCACCTGACATACTTGTTGTTGTCCTGCGATTTCGAGGCGTTTTTCCTTAATATATTTTAAAAAAATTGTAAGGAAGTGTTTTCGTAACTGCTTTTGATATTTCATGGTGCTAGACAATAATAGTTGCTAATTCTTCTCTGCCTTTTTTTTCCTTCCCTTGGTGTAAAAATTCTGAATTATTAGGTACGACTTCCGTCAGGAACAGTGGTCAATGTTAAACGCTACTCGTAGGGAAATAATGTTGAAATGAAAGCCCCATCTTCTGATGCAGGTAACACGGAAGGCATGTGTGGTAATTTCAGCGGCATTGGTACCAGGGAAGACGAATTTGGCAAAGGTGGAGATGGTACTTCTCATGGCACAGACGAAGTCTCGTTTGGAGATAGCTGGAGGTAACTGCAGCCTCATTCAGTGCACCTGACATACTTAAATATTAAACTGATTACGCTAACATGTTTCCCTGCGGCTGTTTTTGATGTTCACATATTCCTAATACAAAATAGGAACGTTGAAATGGTTGCTCAAATATGCCACACGAAATACTTGGCTTAAAACAGGTGGCGCCCTCACAGTACTGTTTGTTATGTTAATTAAGTTTGAACTTTGCGGGAGTTACGTAATGATGATGATGATGATGATGATGATGATGATAATTTTGATATCAATAATAATAGTGATAATAATAACTTTGATTAAGTGTCGCGAGTATTTAGCACTGTAGTGCTAATTGAGGACACTGTTAATAAATAACTAAATATAGCAAACAGAACTTAAACTATTATAAAAATTCCAATTGGTGGGAGGCTAACCAGTTGGCCATTTACACAACGTGGTCGAAGACTTGAACTCGGGACTACCGAAAACAAATCCAGATAGCAGAAGGGTGGAAAACTTGAACCAGGGTTCTCCAGATTTCAAATCCAGCGCCCTAAACTACCTACTCGGCCACGCTGCCTCCCTGGTAACCAAGAACTGTCGTAGAATCTCTTTCTTTCGTTTTAAACCGCGTGTGTTGTAATTTTCTTGTCGTTTGAAGAACACAAAAACTAGTGACGAAAACGCCAGATACACCAGGAGAATCATCGCAGCCTAGCATCGTAGTATATCCATCTTGTTTATTGGGGAGTATGGAAGCGTATGGGGCGAGATTAGGCTGGCAAAGTGCTATCCGCGTCTGGCTTGTCCTTGCTTGTAGGTATGTAACCCGTACGTCCCCCAAGCTCCAAAATTCATTTTAAATGACTGCACCACCCCTCGAAATGACATGATAGAGTCACGTTAAGCCTAGTTAAGTGAATTTAAGTGAAGTTAGTAGGCTTCCTTGATTTATTGACTGGTTAGCATTTTGTTTTGTTACAAACAGAGTGGATACATCTGAAAGCCTCTTTAGGACGGTACCACCTTGCCTTGATGACTCGTGTGAGAACTCAGAGCTCGACTTGGATCGTTGTCGATGCGTCAGAGATGGTGGATCATTCGATGTTACTTGTAATCTACCTATAGCTCAATTCAACGTTATTAATGGTGAAACCTTTGCTGATGAAACTGAAAATGTTCAAAACGCCAATAGAAAAAAGCGTGATATCATTTATAGCGATGAGAAAATTTATCTTTACGACGATGGAGCAGCAGAAGACAGTGTTTTCTTCGCACACAGGAAACGGCGTGGCGTTGACATGATTATGTCCTTAGAAAACGCTACTGACTACTGTAGAAAAAGTATCCTGGACACGAAAGCAGCTGAAGTATGTCTGGAAATTTCTGGAGTTAACGCAAGCAGCGCCATACAGTCTTGCGCGGCGGATTTGCAGGTGGGTTGTTTGTCATGAGTATCAGCCACGTTGCCGTTCCGTTTTCCTGTTAGTTCTTAATTTATGCTGGATAGCGTTAGTCTCCGCTAATCTGGCAAGTGATGTTACAGTTGGCTATATAGAGCCGAACAATCCACATCTCTAAACTGTACTGGCAATTTAAAAGGAAGAAAATTTGGGATATTTTTATTTTTTTTTTATTGTCTGATGATGGATAATTTCTGAGGGAAAAGTCTAAAACGCGAGGAAAGGGTAGCACTGAAAACTGACAGTCTGTGCACCCAAACAGAGACCAAAAAAAACATTTCTTAGCCACATTTTGCAATTGAATAGTTCGACCTTACACTTTTTAATTATCAATTTCCTTCAGTATTTCAGTTTCAAATAAAATTACTTTCCTCTCATTACAGATAACTGGTGACCTAGAATGGGTAGAATCCGCGTTTGAAAGCCTTAAGTCGAACTGTGCATTTCATGCCGTAAGAAACTATTCCGCCTACGAAAAAGACGACCAAGGAAATATCGTCCCTCCAGTCAAAATTTCCCAGAACTTGTGCTCAAACGATTGCAGCTTTAATGGTAACTGCACAAATGGGACTTGTGTGTGCAATGAAGGGTTTGTCTCTGCTGACTGCTCTATGCGATTTGACGAGATTCCAAAACTCTTTAGGTAGGTTTATGTTATTCTTCTTGACGAGCTATTTTTTTTTTCTCTAAGAAATAATTACATCTGATACTAGTGCATACTCGAGGCATATCGGTGTATTGAGAACCTACAAATCCGTATTCTTTGCACTCGCAATATTAGTAAAGATACAGCAGATTTTCCTCTCATGGGAACCGTTTTTCTCTATAATTTTCTTTCATTAACATGTAACATCAGTCTCGTTTTCTACCATTAACTCTGCGGTTCGTCAAATCCAAGAGAAGTTCGAGATGCTTACTTTAATCTTCTCTTGCCAAATCATAATGGCACATGCATGTGCATGTTGTCACGGACAATGGCGTTGACATTAACCCTTTACACCCTAAGAGTGCGCTTATAGTTTAACTCTGTGTAATGCCAGACGATTTTACTTGTCAAAGGGAGACTCCTTAGGGCTTAAAAGAGCACTGTCACATGCGTTTTGCTGTTAACAGCTTCATCCGTTGCTGAAATCTTTACCTGGTACCTTTACTCGTTCCTAAAACGTTCAATTGGACTAACAGAAACATATCAAGCGAATAGTGGCTCAGAGAACAAACCATAATGAATTTCCGGCAATATTTTCAAGGAATGGCTCTAGAATTTGATAAATGTGGCTAGTTTTTTTCAAATTTCAATCCATTTCCATCCTTGCTATGCTAAGTGATAGGCAGCAATAAATGGTTTCGGTGTAGTGATAAAGTCCTAGGTAACAAAACTGCATCTTTATTTTGGGTTTCCATTGATGCAGGAACATATTTCGGCATTGCAAAATGACGCTGAAATCACCGTGACAGTGCCTCTTTAAAGGGTTAATTAATCTGACCTTTGAAATTCATAGTTGCAGATAGTACTTTAACAAAATCACCCAAAACATTCAAAAACGCATGTTAGTCAAAGTAATTAGATCCGACATTTGTAGTATATCGAATCCTCGGCTAGTTGCTACCTTTGTT
>JAHPZR010005365.1:5000-15394 GCA_019787425.1 Platygyra sinensis
CATGAATAAAAAATTCACAGCTTCCACTTAGACCTGACATTGTCGGTGACTTTGTATGTAATGTACGTTTTACCAACAGCAATCATCCGTGGAGGCTGTAAGCCGGTGAGTGTCAGGGGTTCGTTAGAGTTGTCAGCGTAGTCTGGCAACTGCCACTTTACATTTGCATATGATTGGTCACGCTCTGTTGGAATATTGTCCATATTAGGTGGACACGTGATGTTGGGAGCTTGGACATCTATAGAGAAAGCAGTTTCCTTGCAATAAATCTTAAATCATAATCATCATCATTATAATAATAATAATAATAATAATAATAATAATAACAGTAACAATCATCGTCATCATCATCATCAGCCATCGTCCTCTTAAATCAACGCTAACGATAACAATCTTATTAACCCTCGAACGTAAAAAGGGGGAGGGGGGTGGATGCAACCTCCCCCCCCCCCAAGTTCTTTTTAAGATTTTGTCGCAGGGATTTTCTCTACACATCTCTCCATTTCAGTAGCTGTTCGTTTATCTTTAAGACACCTTTTCTGAAAATTTGGTGAAATTGACCGATAGATGCATGAGATATTTAAAGGGAAGTGAGGTGTTGTTTTGCGGGTTGTTACGAGCTATGAAATAATTTAAATCTTAAAAATGAAATATTGTAAGCTTTAAGGCTCTGTTCCTGGGCCTAAAAGAGTTATAACGCAACATTAAGTTACATTAAGTCATATTTTACATGTTCAACTGTTTAAAACTGTAATTGTGTGTAAAACGTAATTTTGTCAAGAAAAACCAACGTTAGACTGAAAAAAAGTGAAAAAAAAAAACAAGAAATCCGCCATATTGGATGACACCATAGGCCCCTAGCGGTGCAATTTACATATGTAATACATAATTTTAACCTAGTCGTGTAGACGACATAACAGGCTATGTAGACGACATAACAGGCTATCTATTGCTGGTATCACCTTTTCAAAGTATCTTAACCCAACGAAAACCCAAGGGGCCTAACCCCCCCCCCCCCCCCCCTCCTCTTGCTTTAACTGAATAAAAATTCTAAGTGCATAAAGGTGACACAAAACTGTTTCCAGCACTTTTGATGGGTCGCTTTAGCCACCCTTAATCACTTGATGCTACAATCATGGTATCAAAGACCTGCCCAACCATTGGTAAACGTTTTGTTATTATTTTAGTAATAAAAGAGGTTTCCATAGCAACAGAATAAACCAATAAAATACCCTCAATTGCAATTCAAGAACGGCAGGGTGAACTTTGATAATTCGATAGGCATGATACGTCGCAATTTTTGACAAATTAAAAAAAAATTGTACGTGGAGCTCAGAGCCCCCTTAAGTTTTCGAAAATTTAAGGTGCCTCTTAGCCATAACCACAAAATGATGATATAAAAATGATAAAATTAACTGCGCCGTTTCTGAATTATAATTCCCTAAAGCTGTAATTAAAAGGTGTTTTTAGCGAGTAATACTGTTGCTATGGTAACCTATTACGTTGCAAAAATCATTATCATAATCTATTTACCAACTGTTGGGCAGTTTTTTCTATTATATCGTGATTGTAGCATCAAGTGTATACACAGCGTTTATACTACCGATCACATTCCAAGTGCTGGGAACTGTTTTGAGCCACCTGAATCAGGTTTTTACCTTTGCAGATTGTATTGGTTGCATCATTGCTCCACCTCCCACTTTGAAGGCAGGATACATTTTGTTCGCCCTCAAGTTGAAAACCAACGGTATCATTGCACGTAAATACGCACTCAGTTTTATAATTTACACCTGAAGGTGTTTGGCAAGTACTGGGAAAAACCATTCCATGAGACGGCGCTTTGATACTCGGGCACTTGACGACTAAATAAAGGAAAATAAAATACTTAAAACGACCTTTGATATTTAACAACGAATCAAAGACAAGTCCCATACCGCCCAAGCTCCTCTCTCGGCGCCAATTTGCAACTAGAAGCCTTTTAGCTCCACTTGGAAGGAACGCTACGATAAGTTTTATTGGGATTGATTATTTCATATAGGAAGCATTACCTTCATTAATAACAAAACAGTTAATAACTTAGCAATCGTTGTCATCTTATTTTAGGTTTTATATACGCAAAAGTTTCCCAAGCCTTTAAGCTGACCTCCCGGATAAGCGAAACTTTTAATTTGACCTTTACAACTTTACGGTGAGGTTTTCCGTTTATGGTGTTTTCCCCAAACCTCGTTCCCAGGGCCTTTTCCCTGAGCCAGGGGAAAAGTCCTGGGAACGAGCTGGGTATTTACCCTTCTGTTTTGAGTTTGAATAATCTCAATTAATTAGCAATTAATCAGTATTCAGCTGCAAGAAAAAAAAAAAACATGTGACCTCGATGAGCTCTAAACTTCAGCCCGCGATATGGTCACGTGATACTAGCCAGCGGTTATTTGTTTTGACAGGTGTCAATCGACCATAACATGAATGTCCAATATCAGAGAGGCATACTACAAACCGAGGGTGCAAGTCTCTGTCAACCTATCAGGTGAGGTATAGCCGCAATCTTGCGCGACTCGGTCGCCGTCGCCGTTGTTGTTAAAATATAAACTGTTCACATTGGAAAATACCACTTGTTAAAACTTGAGTTACTTACTGTTACATGTAGTTACATTGCCTGACCATGTTCGATCTGCCCTACATGAGCGCAAAGAAGACCCAGCCATTCGGTATCCTGTGTTACAAGTAAGGGAAGCCTGGGAACCAAATGAGTATCCGCATGAAAGAGAGATAGATCCATAGATTGGTGGCTGGAGGACTGGACATGATTTTACTGTGGAATAAACATATTTTCTTGTATTAAATTCTTAATCAACAAGAACACCGCTTAGATTACATGGTTTTTACTACATCTTGAGTCTCGTGGTGATCTTAGAGTGCTGAGGGCGAGTTCTTCTAGGGAACGCGGTTCAGTTGTGTAAAAACCAAGCTTTAAAATTAACAGCAGGAAAGGAACTTTCTTTAACGAGAAAATAAACTATCTTCAAACCTTTAAGTTTGCTTTAGCTATCAAAAAGGACAAAATTACAAAAAAAAAATTCATTTCCTTCTCAGGTTTCAGTTTCATTAACTTGACAGAAGGCTGTATAGGAACTAGACGCTAGGGTTCTTCCTTTTGTGACACAGAATGTTTGAATTTCCAAGCTTTTGCGTTGTGTCAAAAGATGGATTATCGCTTTAAATTTCGCCTAGAAGACGCATTTATCTTAATGTATCGGAGCTCTAGAGTAATGATTTCTCGTTTCAATGGCAAAAAGCAATGGCATATGTTTCGTTAATATACAGCTACCATGTTTGTGCCCCTCCGAAGGGCGGAGGGGCACTGACATGGCGTCTCCATACATCGCTCAAGTAATTTGGGTGATACATTTTTGCGAAGGACGCTCAAATGAAAAACAGCAGACCCTGATTTTTTGCGAGGTTTTTTTTTATAGCAGTCATCTCTCGTCGTATTCCAGATTTTTGACTTTATTTATTGAACAGTTACGATTTTTAGTTTTGCGCACATGGCTAGTGAAAACCGAGAATTGTTAACATTTGATAATTTTTGCACTAATTTGTCAATTTAGTGTAGTGACTCACTTTCTACTTGTACGATAAAAGTGCAGTTAGCTCGGTTTCCGCTGCTGTCTATCGCGGAATACAGTACATTGTATAGACCAGTACTAAGGTTGACATGAGGACGAATGGCAGGGTAACTGATAGACACGTGACCAGAGTTGTCAGTCGCCATTGGCTCAATCCAGGAAGGTAAAGCCCAGGACGAACATTCCGTAGTATAGAACACCGTATTGTTAGGGCATGTGCCATCGAAGGAAGGTGGAGTGTTATCTGTAACCGAAGAAAACAGTTCAACTTTTCGAAAGAAAAAATAAACGGGCAATGTCCCTGCTGATTATTTATATTATCTATTATATTCTTTACATTCCATTCTCTCCTAAATTCACTCTGTTCGTGCCTTAAATGTTGCACAAACTACAGTTTATGAGATGCTCTTGGAATATGCAGACCTTCCAAGAGCAGTTGACAACATTAGTTTAATTAAGGAAATTTAGGGGACAAATCGAGTGAGTTAGGGAATCGGGAAATAAAGGAATGCTAAATGCACCAACCATGCATTCAAATAAATTTAGTTGATGAAGTGATTCTAGAGAAGAAATTAGAACAAGTATTTTGGGTGAAGAAGAACAGCATGAAAGACTTATTTAACACCAAGATACTATGTAATGTACCATGGTATAAGCTCAAACATTTTAATTCAAATTTATGCACCGAATTATAGTTACAAAAAGAGAACGTTTTCGTTGTGGTATCTGTAATCGGATGGTGACTTTATATATTGTGCCGAAAAGGACTCCATTGACCATAGTTTTAGCGACTGGAAAAAAAAAAAAGAAAAGAAAATTTACTAGAGGCGATTAGTTGAATGGGGTTCAGTGTTATAAAACGAAATCGTTTCAATCCGTCCATGGAAGAGAAACTGTTCGGTGATACTTCTGATCCATTTGGAAAAAAAAAATGTAAAGAAGAAATCTAACTACACGCTGCTTTTCATGAACTACTACATCTACACTAATAAGTGGAATGGAATACTAGTTCAGTCTTACTTGCTGGTTTTATAACCAAAACGCACTGAAATATGGAATCAAACATATCGAAGCATAGATAATATGATAAACAAAAGATGCTTCTTCCACCTTCTTGTTAGCCTCACAATTGTGATTATAATAAACAACTATCGGATGAGGTTTTTGTGATATCCAGAATAATCAAGGTCGAGGTAAGGGTTATCAGCCGACGCTTCGGCTGGAACCCTTACCTCGACCTTGATTATTCTGGATGTCACAAAAACTGAATCTAATAATTGTTTTACTATACTTTGGAGGAAAACATGGAAGTCTTGTTTTTGCTTCTTCACTAACGGGAAGCAATATAGCGCGCGAGCTTGTCATGATAATCGGTGACATTGAGTGTTCTTGACATGACTATTGTATAATCTGTAGTTATGACGTCTCGAGAGCTGATTTCGAAAATTCATTGTACGCTTTCGGCCAATCAGAAAAGAGTTAGAGAGTTCAATGTATAACAATAAGAGTAATTCCTAATAATTGGATGTAAAGTAACTCTAGGTTATCCAAAGAAATGTTTTATTCTAGAAGTGGTCTATAAACCAAGATATGCTGGGTGGCAAGTAGTCAATTATATATATATATATATATATATATATATTTGTAACATAACTAAAGCAAAGCGCGCGCGCTCTGATTGGCTAATTCAGCATCTACTATTTGCCCATGGGTGAATGCTGCTGACGTAATCAATAACTAAAGCAGAGCGCGCGCTTTGTGATGTAGCTCAATTTGTTGCGGACAACATTTTGACCGCTGTGATGACACTTATCGTTGTCGATAAGAGTAAAGACGACGCTAAACCACATTCGATTTGTTTTTTACCACAATATCAAAGATAACGAAATTGTTTTGACAACTGAAAACACCGACTCGGACTTGAAAGTGCACGCGCTGCATTATGCAAATGAGCTGCTTGTACGCGTCAGACTTTCCTTTTCAAAAACTTTTACAAACTCGCTTAATATGCAGAAACAATACAAAAAAAAGTGCTAGGGAAACGAGTAATGACACGTACTCGTTGTCGGTAAGAGACAGACCACGATAAACTACATTTCGATTTGTTTTTTACCACAATATCAACGTCAAAGAAAATGTTATTTTCAGAGCGCGAGCTGAAAAAGGCATTGCGTGACACATTGACGCGAGCAGAGTGGTATGGACTCTAAAAGACTTCTGTTGACTTCTGTGACAAAGATAGTTTTTTACGTAGACTATCAAAGTGCTACATGAGTGATGGATAGTTTTCAGATAGGCTATCTTTTTGCTATTTCTGACTAAGATAGCTTTTGGGTAGAATAGTGATTTATTTTACAATTTAAAGATAGTTTTAAGATAGCCCAATTTTGGCATACTAGAGTAGAGGTGGTTTTTGAATAGATAAGTTAGTGAAAAGATAGGCTATCTTTTGACTGTCTACACAAAAGACTAGTTTGTAGATAGCCTATCTATTTTCTAACTATGTGATAAATAGGTATCAGTTAGCTTTAAGGCAGGCTTAGTATAGCTATCCACTATCTACAAAATCACTTGGATATCAAAAAGATAGTGATTTTCATCTGTCAACTAGAAATGAGATAGTTGTAACTAGCAAAAAGATAGTAATGAGCTATTAATAAGATATGACTGGTTTTGTGAGGGTAAAGCTCTGATCACGAGAGCTTGGTGCAAAAAGATTTGGAAAAGCAGCTGTTGCCTTTGGCCACACTATCTTACCTGTACAGTTTTGTATTGTTTAACCCATTCCACTGCCCTTTATTGCCACATACTCGTGTTGATGTTCCTTCAAGGACATCTACTCTCTTCGCTTGCGCGTGTGTCGAACTGATGTTCTGGCACAGGGACGGCTCGGGGAGTCTCGTAATCCGGAGGGGAGAACTGTAGCGCCAGCTCCAAGGAGGACGAGTGAGGCCTCTAGGTGGTGGCTGTATCGCGAATGTGAGTGCGACACCAGTTAGAACAAAAATGAACAGAGGGGGACACAGGGGTAGGGGTGCAATACACATCTGATGTAGGCGATAGATTAGGGCGGGAAGCACGACAAAAGAAGGCGAATAAAAAAGAGTAGAGCGAGTGGTGTGTGTGTCACGGGGGAAGGAGAGCACGAGGGAAAACATGAGCGTACATGGGGAAGGAGAGGTGCGGATAGGCGGGGGAGAGGTACGTGCGTGATGAGGACTAGATAATGGCGGTGCGAGCCCGGGTGTGTGACAACGTGTGCGACAGTGCTTAATAATAGCAAAGACACTGACAGCACACACACGGTGGGGGTGCGGGGGACTGATTTTAAGGGACAGGCCGCAGGAAAAGGGGCGGTGGTGAGTATGGTGGCAGGAGGGAAGGTACACACAATACAGAGAAATGAGGTGGGGTTGGCATGGGATTGAGACACAGTGGTGTGTGTAGTGGTCTGTGAGCTAGGCAGTCGTGTGTGTGAGGTGTGGAGCAAAGAAAAAGTACAAATGGGTGGTTATACCACGAAGAGTGTATGATAAAGGTGCAGAACAGCAACATGTGGGCAGGAAGCACAGATGGAGAGGAAGAAACACGAGGATCAACGTAAGATATTGGGTGGGAAAAGAAAGGGAAGAAAAAGGAAAGGGGGGGAAGAAGGGGGAAGGAGGGGGGGGAAAAGAAGGAACGTGGATAAGGGGGGAGGAAAAGAAAGAGAAGGATCTAAGGCGGGAGAGAAGGAAAAAAAAGAGAAATTAAAGGAGTAAAAGGAAAGTGTATGGAAAACAAATGAAGAACTTAAAAAACAAACAGATATGGGTCAGTAGACAAGGATTTTATCACTTGTAGGCTATACAGCAACTGGCCGGAAACCGCTTCGTGGCAGAGTTTTGGTAGTTGTATCTCAGTCCAGGTATGTATAGTCCCTGTCCACAATCTCGAGGGGTAAGTATGCCGAAAGTTCCCTGATCTTTTAAAATTATAGTAACCGAGTACCAATCTAACGTGTGCTTAGATTGTTTGTGTCATTTCCGTTATAACCTTGGACAGCTAGGTAAAGGATTTCCCAGCGATTCCTGGAGGCCTGTCACCGGGGGCAACACACGCAAACCGTTGGGGATCCCTTCAAGCGATGGGACCAATAGCACAAGGTAAAGGTTTTACACTGAGCTTCCAAAAATGAGTCCCCCCACAGTTGCTCATTCCTTCAGTGCACCTCCTGAATTAACTGTTCAGGGGCCGTTACAGTTTAATAACTGGTGGCATTAAAAAAATGCCAGGACAGGCATACTTTCGTATGATAATAAACACCCTTGTTTTTGTAAACAAACCGGGCAATCAAGAAATAACCCTGTTTCATACCTAATACTTCAAACCAGCGAAGGTACAAGTTAGCGCTGTTTCCTGATTGGTCCATAGCAGTATATGTGATCACGTTAGAATTCCCTGATTGAATCTTTGGAGGTGGTTTTTTGTAATTTGCGGGCTCAGCGAAGGTGCATGTCCTAAGTCACCATTGTCCCGTTGGCAGCAGGGGCTTTTTCCCAGTTCCACTTTGGGGCTGAATATATTACCACGTTCTCCCATACCACCAGCAAAACGGGCTCCGTTGGACCACGTATCATTGAATGTTGGGAGGGAGAACGGCTGCCAGGAAAGAAACAACTGTTTTGCATTTATAACGCCTCTTCTCCCCTCAAAACAGAAAAAAAAAAGGGTCTCAGCGTATGGAAACTCTAGGGTTAAAACCATTCGTGTAAAAGTTTGAATTCAGCAGTATTTCCATTTTCATTTTGTTTGCGATACAAGTGAAGCCTGGACTTTTTAGGTATTTTTGGCCATTCCGGAAATGTAAGTAAGCCGAAACAGTACTTTCAGGGTGTTTGACTTTAAAACCTGTGGATGATTTTACCGTGACTAACACTTGAAGTAAAGGCTTGCGATATGTGACTTTTTCATATAAACCGTTTTACTGAGCGATAACGTTTCGTGTGTTGGTTTTTTTTTTTTTTTTTTTTTTTTTTTTTTTAATGACTATGATGCTTTGGCCAACGGTGGTTCTACCGTTGTAAACCCTCTACTGGTTCTATTACGCAACCATTCACATTAATAGTTATTCGAGAAGTGCTGGGTTACTTATGGTGTTTTGCATGTTCGGGACTGCTCCTAAACAACTACGCCTATGTAGGAATGGAAACCTTATTTCAAAGGCTTCCAAAAAAGATTTTCATTTGTAAATTTTACACTTTACCCTGTACCAGTGTGGATAAGATTTGCACTCCCATTGCCCAGTTCTCCAAACACGTGCTGGTTTCACCATTTCCGTCAGCCACTGGGGCATATCCACTCCTGAACAGCCCAAAGTACCAACAGGTTTGATCCCAAACCGTATTACCACAGGAAACAGTCAGGCCAGAGTTGCTCTTGATAGGGATGGTCCCGAGGGCGGGAACAAGTGATTGCTTAAACCGTAAATACATAAATAGTAGTTAGAATATGTATAGAATAATCTTACCACAGTATAAGGTTATCGATTTGATAAACGACGTCATTCTTGTAGTTATTAGAAATAGGATATTTTAATATTTTAATCCGGGTAACTCATTTAAAGGGCACTTCTAAGACAACAATAGGGGTAAACAAACAACAAACGCCAAAAGAACGAGGAGGTACTTTTTTTTTAATATGAGTTAAAAGCCTACTTTGTAAAACTAGTGTATTTCATTTTTACCTATGCAATTGAATTTTTGGCCACTCCAGGTACCGTTTTCCAGACATCAGGGGACTTCAGATTTGAGCCACGAGTACGAGATCGAATACTGAAAACGACTTTTTAATTCTAATTTGCAGGCTCCACATTATCACAACACAGACCCTATCTCATCTTATGAGCTTCCCTCTCTACCTAAACACCAACATGTCGAGCGAGGACTATAGAAGCGTCCACTGGTTTGGAAATTCGAGACTCGCACTCGTACTCAATCTCGTACTCGTAGTCCAATCTGAAGGACATTAATTGTCTTGATGACGGGCTCATTCCAGTGTATCCAGAATAACAAGAAAACTGAAAAAATGTGCCGAAATACTCTATTGTTGTGCTTGGTACAGTTATTCTGGATGGCCATTGGTCAAGGACTGCTAAAGCTGGACACGTGATAACTGTTGTAAGCTGGTTCTAAGGCTACTCAATAATGGAATTAACTAAACAAACTCAGTGATCAAAAGTGTTCAACATTCAGCCCGTTTCCCATGTTAATTCCGCGGCCGCTCATCTGCATGGCGGCCCATAAAAGGCCAGGGAACCCCAAGCCGTATGGGGGTCCCCACAGGTTAAACAATATTACAACAATAACTGTAAAAAAAATGGCAACATAGCAAATGTAGCAAATTGCAGCAATTGAAGAATATATGCGAAAATGTAATAGTATTTGTCAAAAAAGTCGTTGCAGAAATACAAGGGAGAGTGTGTTTTTTGGGAGACCGTTAGAAAGGAAAAACAGGCTTTGCGTAGCATAGAATATTCTTCTTTTTTTTTTAATATCTCTTATTTCGATGAAATGCCGACCACAACGTGAAAGTAGGCTTGACCTGTGCACTTTTAACGACCTTATAGTCAAAACAAGAATTGCCGGCTACTGGCTTACTAAACTCTGATACATCCGCCACTCCTAGAAACTTTCATGTAATTTACTTTTTTTACCTCTAAAAAAGTCACCAACCCCTAACAAACCCAGGCCGGACCTATTGTCCCTGCGTGTAGGTTGGCCCTACCGAACGCAT
>JAHPZR010005366.1:0-7500 GCA_019787425.1 Platygyra sinensis
CTGATTCGAACATGTATATTTTTACAACGAGCTCCACACATTCGAGAACAAACCGTCTAAAAGACTAGGCAAGACAAGAAATGTGTCGCGGGTAACAATAAAAGTTAAATATACCTTATGATCACGATAAGAACTAAGGAATAAATAGCGAACGAAAACAAAACAATGCTTGCATTTGACGAACGGTTCCTGTGTTTTTTTTATTGGACCACGCTCTGAATGGCGCTGCTGCAGCGAATATCATATCAAAAATGTTCCATAAGACAACGAAGACAGGATTTAAATAACTTTACCTTGATGTCGCAGCTATTCAGGACCTCGATCAACACGGGCGAACGACGATCTTTTAGGTCGTCCATTAAATTTCTTCGGTTAAGGAAGGCGGACATCCGTCGTTCCGCGAGCTTCCGAGGAAAACTAACATGCCCCAGTACCAATTTCACTCCCAAACATGGAAAATCATTCAAACAAACGGTTTCTGTCGCCCTAAAATCGACACAGTGCAGGTAAAGTAACTTGTTATCAGCAAATGCTGTAGCCGTCTGAGACGGTGACCTCTACGAAATCCATGGCGAAATGATCTGATCACGTGCTGCGAAAATTGATAATATAGTTGTGAAGCAAAGGATTCTGGGAATAGGGTCCAATCCTCCTTGACGCAAGCCATGGTTTAAGGGCGCGCGCGCTGGGGTTGACATTGACGCAATCAACTACGCCACCAAGTTCACGACAAAAATTAAAGCAAAATATTCCATCTGTAGCCAAGTCAATTTTAATGAACCTGTATTTAAACCACTGACACCAGAATAGCATCATATCGCTAACCAATAAATGTCAGCTTCTTCCAGCTGAAAACCTAGGTGTTATCTTTCGAAATTCCCTCTGAAATCCAGCTGTAAACATGTACCTGTAGATGGCCAGGTTGATCGCATAATGCGCTCGCAAAAACGCAAATGTCTTACCTACTTGGAGGTGACAGGAAAATATGTAAAGTTTTAAGAAAAGATCAATAACTTTAAAAAACGCGTGGTTCCCCCTACATATTATGTTGCGAAATGGAAGTGGCAAGCCTATTCAACATGTGATTAGTTTCTGGTTGTGAGCAAAAGGTATTTCGACTATATTTTAGCTAAACCAGAGGAAGGCTGTCAGACTTTGCAACGACTTTGTTATTGAAAACGTACCAAAAATGATTTTAATGTTATCATTGCCATGTAGTTTGAAGATCTTTTGAAATGTGTTTACCTTTCTTTATGTAAAAGCGAATTCTGAGGAAATCTTCGAGGAAATATTACTTTCTTCTTTTTTTCAGAAAAATGCTGATGTCAGCATTTTTGTTGAGATTCAAGGCTAATTATCTCGAAAAAATGCGTGGCTACCCCTATTTATCTTTGTGGATTCAAATAGCCCTTGCAAGGATCTGCTTTCTCCGCGTGGTCCTAGCCTGGCGCAAAAACCTTTGTATTTAGTAGGCACCGTCCTTAAGGACGTTCGCGCGAAAATTTTCTAACATTGATTTTTTTCTGAAAATTTTACCATTGAAAGATGATGAGTTAGTGATGTCAGAAATGTAAAAAAAAATGGGGCGTCACCGACTTTGTTTCGAAGAGAATATGCCCGGAAAAACAGCTAAATCTGAGTAAATCGGGCTTCGTTAGCAAAAAGGACCAAAATGGCTGCAAGTCCCAAAATATTTCAAGTAGAGCTTTGAAGGGAAGTGTTCTCTGCCAAATATGGTTTGAATGGACCTTTAAAGCGAATTTAGTCAACTGGTAAGGTTCCTCAAAGAACAAGTTCGTATTTAGCGACCATAGTTTCACGCGCCTTGCAGCCGCAAGATGGCAGGATTCCATGTCCCGTGGACAGAAATCTTGAAATTTTTTTTTTAACTTCCCACATTGTTTTTTGTTAATTTTTGGACAAAGTGGAGATAATTGTAAATAAAATCTGCTTCTGAAAAGAAAAGTAGGAGTCACCGAACGTCCAAGATCGTTAAATCCAATCAAAGCTATAGCAATGGCCATCTGCCCTATTATTAATAATACATTAATAATAATATTGTTCATTTTAGTACTTAGCGCGCGCGCTTGATGCATGACGTGGCATGTAAATTTGCGTGTGCAGGAAGGATGCGCAGAAACAATTAGCGCGAACGTCCTTAAGAGACAAGTCGGTGTCTGTTTGTTAACCTCGGTTCAGTGGACTCCGAATAGATTGGTCGAAGTTGAAGCTGGTTGGCTGGAGTTTCTTTGGTGTGTTATGTGCAAGACATTTTATTCTCACAGTGCCTCTCTTCACCCAGGTTATTGACCAAGTGCCAGTTCAGACTGTCAAAAATCTTCGAGGTTTGGAGGCTATTTATAGTATACGATGGAAAAGAATACACATTGCAATAATTATTATCTTAATCGATTCATGCAATGGAAATTAGCAGACAAATTGCAACCTTTTGTTCTCCAAAAATATTTCCTATTTGAGAATAGAGAGCAAGCACCTTGGTATTATTGTAGAGCGCAACAAATCACACACAAAACAATCAAAGTCTGACTATTAAGTCGTAATAATTCAAAAAGATATCTCAAGAGACTCTTGAAAATCCATTACGTCTTGGTGTGTGGCTTGGAGAATACTGATGATAGACTTTGTTACGTTTTATTAGCGGCTTTTGTTTGTTTGGTATCAGATGTATTCTATTAAAAAAAAACACGCATATTATTGTTCTATGTGATTGTTAATAATGATAATAAATAATAAAGAACTTCATTCATGTGTCGATGTATTAAGCTAACGGTATTGGGGACACAACATAAAATAAAATAAATAATGAATACTATTCATAAATAATGAATACTATTCACTTCCCAGGCCCGTAACTAGGGGGGAGGGGGGGGGGTGCAGGGGGTACGTTCGCACCTCCCCACAGGCCCCAAAGGTCCGCATTATGATACTCAATACCGAGGTTAAGGAGTGCAGTCGGTTTTACAAAAAAACTGAAGTTTAAAACTCAGCAAAACCAATGAATGGAAAAAGCAATAATGTATTCACTTGGAAACTAAAACCAGCTGCACTCTAGTGGCCAGAGCCATTCAGAACATTTCAATGAGTGCGCGGATGTCCGAGCTTATCTAAATGAATATCAAATTAACGTGCGCACGCTTTGCACGGTAGTTAAGACGAGCGAGCCAATAACAAGGGGATGATCTAAACCGAAGTACAGCAGTAGGCTTTTGTACATTATGCTTTTATTTCCCCACTAAAATGCTCCACCTTAATGCTCCATTTTTCCCACTATAATGCTCAGTTTTCAGCCAAAAAAGTCACTAAAATGCTCGGTTAATGCTCAAAACTTGGAGTTTTTAAATTTTCCTAATTTCAACATTTCAGCACAATTAACAGTTCAGAGTGCTTAACAAAAACGTATACTTATAAGTTGACGACGATCCTGTCCCCCTTTCAGTGATACTTAAGTGAAGAGGTTCAGTGAAGTCTTTTTTTTCTATATTCTGTGGAAAAAAATTATCAATTCTCCGGGAAAATGCCGCTAAAATGCTCAAAATAATGCTCAATGCTTTTGCCTCACTAAAATGGTCGAGAAAATGCTCCCATAATGTACAAAAGTCAGTCAGCTAAAGCTCCTAAGGAGTACGATGGTGATCTGTTTTCAAATAAAAAGCGGCTGCATACATATAACAGGGCAAGCATAGGCCAGGAAAGGCTGTCGTCTCTCGCACTAATGACCATACATTGTCCAGCCAGAAACTGTTTTGGATGAGGTGGTAAATCTGTTTGCCACCAAACACCCACGGAGGCTGAAGCTCGGGACTATTCTGAGGAATTAGTTCCGCAGTATTTTGATGTATCATTTTACATCTTAAAATTAGTCCTTTATAACTTAATAGTTGTATTCGACATATGTAATATTCAGCTCCTACCTTGTTCTTTGCTGTTACATTTCTCATGTATTGCTACTTTCCCAAATAAACGGATGAGACAATAAAAAATACACTTCGGTAGTTTGGTCCACTTTGACCTCATTAATACCCCCCCCCCCCCCCCCCGGCATAAAATCCTGGTTACGGGCCTGCTACAGAGCGCTTTGTGGCCTATTCAAAACACCACAAAGCGCTTTTGTGGTGTTTTATTTTGGGATTGAGCATTGAAAACTGGATGGCCCGTTTATTCGCATATATCTCACAGCTATTTTCTGAAATAATTTGGTTTCTCCCATTTAAAACACCATAAAGCGCTTTGTGGCTTATTTAAAGCACCATAAAGCGCTTTGTGGCCTTTTTTAAACACCACAAAACGCAATGCGGTAGTCATCATTATCATAGCGATTTCAACTTGAAACTGGCACAGAGACTCTCTTATTTTGACAAGGAGGTTGGCAAGAGGTCCGCAAAACCCCTTACATTATTTATTCATGCATTTTTGACCGATATGTTCTTTTCACTATTGCTGTTTCAGTATAGTGTGATGGTGTGATTAATGTACGGGGCTGTGTGGAAATCGTAGCGGGAGGTTACCCGAGTATTTGTAAAGATACCTCTAAAGGAACCAATTTTCGCAAACCTGCTGAGGCAGGTTTTGTTGACCACTATTCAAATTCTTTTTTTATAAAGAAATCTCGCTGAATCTCCAATGTAAGACCTGATATCCTTAAAAGCACTCGTTATGGTTATCAGATAGAGCACTGACTGTTAGACTAATGCGATTTGCATTCCCGGGATCAGTTCGCACAAGAAACATGGGAGCTCATTATTTATCGGAAGAAACGATGAAATGAAAGCAGAAGTGAAGGTTGAAAATTTGGAGTTCAGTGATTTCGCCGTAACCATACCACTTGTTTCGGCTGGAAAATCTAAGAGGGATTTATTATGGCCATTAATTTATAGCTCTATTGTTAGTCCTTGTTTGTAGACATACCCCTCATGAATTTAGCATTGAACATGGAATGAAACTTACGTCGGATACTGATACGGGTATTTCCTTTTTTGCAGAGGGGGCAGCATACCCTAAAATATGATGATGTTCATGCAAAATTCAGTTTCTTGAAAATACAAGATTTAAGGAGGCTCGAAAGGGTTTTTCCTTGCTATATTGTTTGGGAAACGATGGAAGATTACAAAGAAGTATGTTTAATGGTGTGGGCATACTATATGTCTCCTTGCAACTCTATTGTTGGGCTAATCTTTAAGGGTAATTGTAACGTCATATCAGTTACCATGGCAACGCACACGGTCCACAAAAGCGTCCTCTAAATTTCAGTTTTTAAAAATATCTGAGAAACCAATTCGGTGACCTACAATTTTTATTTCTTTGTTGGAAAGTTCCCTCAATTCTTTAACTTTTCAGACAGTAAGGAAAAAAATTATCTAGTAGAATTAAATATATTTAAAGAAAACGCGTTTTATGGCTTACAGAAAATTCCACTAGATAATTTTCCCCGAAACTTTTATATTTGAAGTGCCATCGTGAATGGTGCGTGCATGCAAAAAATCAAGATAGGTTACCGAGCAAACTTTCGAGTTAAAAGCAAAAGTTTTCCGCAGTTTTATTTCCGGTTCGCGCGATTTTACGCAGCATTAAGGTCATTCCCCAGTATTGCATTGCGCATCCCTACTGCGCATAATTTTACGCGTGATTAGCGCGCGCGCATTAGAAAATGGCGGCTTTTTCTTTACGACTGGACCTCGCCGAAGAGGTAAATCGACATTTTCTCGAAAACGAGTACGGTGACCTATCATTTTTTTCTGTCGTTTTGATTTGATTAGTAAATTTCTCTATGTAAAATAAATATAGGCCAATTCTAAGTTTTGAGAAAAAAACAATCGAAAGTTTGCTCGGTGACCTATCTTGATTTTTTGCATGCACGCACCATTCACGATGGCACTTCAAATATAAAAGTTTCGGGGAAAATTATCTAGTGGAATTTTCTGTAAGCCATAAAACGCGTTTTCTTTAAATATATTTAATTCTACTAGATAATTTTTTTCCTTACTGTCCGAAAAGTTAAAGAACTTAGGGAACTTTCTAACAAAGAAATAAAAATTGTAGGTCACCGAATTAGTTTCTCAGATAATTTTTAAAAACTGAAATTTAGAGGACGCTTTTGTGGACCGTGTGCGTTGCCATGGTAACTGATATGACGTTACAATTACCCTTAAAGAATAGCCCAACAATAGAGTTGCAAGGAGACATATAGTATGCCCACACCATTAAACATACTTCTTTGTAATCTTCCATCGTTTCCCAAACAATATAGCAAGGAAAAACCCTTTCGAGCCTCCTTAAATCTTGTATTTTCAAGAAACTGAATTTTGCATGAACATCAACATATCTTAGGGTATGCTGCCCCCTCTGAAAAAAAGAAATACCCATATCAGTATCCGACGTAAGTTTCATTCCATGTTCAATGCTAAATTCATGAGGGGTGTGTCTACAAACAAGGACTAACAATAGAGCTATAAATTAATGGCCATAATAAATCCCTCTTAGATTTTCCAGCCGAAACAAGTGGTATGGTTGCGGCGAAATCACTGAACTCCAAATTTTCAACCTTCACTTCTGCTTTCATTTCATCGTTTCTTCCGATAAATAATGAGCTCCCATGTTTCTTGTGCGAACTGATCCCGAGAATGCATATCGCATTAGTCTAACAGTCAGTGCTCTATCTGATAACCATAACGAGTGCTTTTAAGGATATCACGTCTTATATTGGAGATTCAGCGAGATTTCTTTCTAAGAAAAGAATTTGAATAGTGGTCAACAAAACCTGCCTGGTTTGCGAAAATCGGTTCCTTTTAGAGGTATCTTTACAAATACTCGGGTAACCTCCTGTTACGATTTCAACACAGCCCCGTACATTAATGACACCATCACGCTATACTAATGATTTACGTTAACGTTGTTCCAACACTAAAATGAAAACAATAAATTGACGGTCCATTTACTCAGCATGAGATATGCAGGCCTTTCGTGTGTTTTGTCTCTCTGTACGAGAGTGGTCAAAAGGTATTTTTTTGCCATCATCCTTACAGGCTGTTTTCCACTAACACATAAGCACAATATTATATGCCGACATACACAGACGTAGTAAAATGCTGATAGTTAGTGTCTTTTGTTAAGAATTTTGCCAAACAAAGCATCGGCTTTTGACTAGGAATGGTTTCCACGACGTAAACGACGTCTGGGACGAGTTCAATATGCAAATAATCGATTCAATAATGTAATTTCAAGGGGTAGTGAAATGTTGCAATAGGCAGTTACCAGGCCCGTAACCAGGATTTTCTGCGGGGGGTGGGGGGGGGGGTGCTAACGAGGCCAAAGTGGACCAAACTACCGAAACGTACTTTTTATTGTCTGACCCGTTTATTTAGGAAAGTATTGAGCAATACATGAGAAATTGCAACGCCGTTGCAATTTACTAAGTACACGGTAGGAGCTGAATATTACATATGTCGAATACAACTGTTAAGTTACAAAGGACTAATTTTAAGA
>JAHPZR010005366.1:10000-12500 GCA_019787425.1 Platygyra sinensis
TCAGCATAACTGCAGTTTCGCTTCCAGGATCCCTCTCTCTTTCCTGCCAGAGTGGTTGCAACGAGAGTTTCGACTGTATGCCGCTTTTGATTCACCCATATATTTCCCTGTATTAATAAAACTTTCACCTTTGGCCAGGAAATTTACAGCTCGGTTAACATCTAGAGCAAATTACTCGATTTTTGGCAAACTTACAGTTTTCAGATTTCACCAAATAAAATTAGTGAATTAACACGCCGTAAACATTACATAAAAAAAAAAACTAATTAGAATTTATGGGGCTTTCACCCACATAATCTAACCTATTTGGATCATGTTGAGAACGCACTGTTTACAAGGGTCTTGATAATTGGCCAAATGAAACAATAGGTAAACAAAACAAAGAAAGCCCCCAGTACTAACAACAACAGAGGTGCAGATTAACAAGAACGAATCAAAACAGAAGTTGAAAAAAGGTGCAGGCCATAAACGAGCCCTATGTTTACCCAATATCTAACACATTTCACGTTGATTTATTTTCCTTTTTATCACTGAATGTACTGAACAGATGCAGATATTACGAAATTCAACGGTAAAATATCAATCTGGTTTTTTTTTGCTTGGCATCGTCCCTGCCGTCGCCGTCATCATTGCCTCATGATATGGAACACATGCAGCGTTAAATTCAAAATAGAAACATACTATTTACCGGTCTTGCATGGTTTATGTCCTCAAGACAACGCTGAATTGGGTCATTTCACTTTGTTAGCGGGAAACTTACGCGGCGTATGTTTCCCGCTAACAAAGTGAAATGACAGCCCACTCATGCCTTACATGTCCTGCTCAACGATGAGGTAAGATTTTCTTATGCTTTTTAAATTGTTTTCTATGATTTTCTTGCAACAAAGTAGATAAACGTTAAATTTAAACCCGAGAATCCAACAATCGCCTCCTTCTCTTTATGAGCCCTTTATGAATTTTTTTTTCCTCAGCAAACCAAGTAGTAGCTCGCGTTAAGGACTAAAAGTCGTTAAAAGAATAAAAGTCCCTAACTGTTCTTTGCCGATGGCACATTTGGAAAACGTTAATTCCTTTTTTGAAAACCAAACAACTCCGGTTGCCATGACTAAAAAAGTTAAAAAGTTATGGTTTTTCAGCCATTTTGGTCATTAATAGGGTATGGTTTTTGTACTCTAACCCTGATATGGGTATGTTCTTAAGCCTAGAAGCCACTTTTTCCATACACAACTCAGCTTAGATCAATGGCTGAATCGTCCTTAGTCATGGCTCCTCCGGGGATCTCAGATATAACAAAAACTGCGATTTTAGTTAAATAACGATGTAAAAGAGATAAATATTACTGATGCTTTAGTTGCCACTGCTCTAACGAGGGAGAAGGAAAAACTATAACTAAAATAGGTCTGTAGCACCGTTGGCGAAACATTCTTCCAAAATGATTTTTTCAAGTTTTGGTAACTTACAAAATATACGAACCTTTTTAATCCAGGAAATAGTTTAATCCAAACAAATTCTCCTTATCATCTTGCAGAATTTCTGACAAAAAAATGACGTTTCCTTTTAACTTTGACGAAATGCGTTCTAGTTGAAAATGAAGGTTCACTCCTAGGTCTGTAGTTGCAGTCGTTTAAAAAGCCAAAATATAAACACATGCACAATGTAACAGCATTAGAGCGATTTTTCATTTAAGTGTCGTAAACCTCAAACGAAACCAATTACTTACCAGTTAGACCACTCAGTCAATCTCAAATCGTAATATAACCAAAATCAAAGAAATTGTCCAATTTCAAAGTAACCGGCGTGCAAGCGCGCTCAAAAAGAAATTAGATAGAGAAAATTGCACGCGCTTGACACGTTCAAGTAACGCCATGGCAACCGGAGTTGTTTGGTTTTCAAAAAGGATGGACGTTTTCCAAATGTGCCATCGGCAAACAACAGTTAGCGACTTTTATTCTTTGACTGCTTGGCTTGCTGAGGAAAAAAAAATTATTTCATAATGAGAAGGAGGCGATTACTAGATTCTCGGGTTTAAATTTAACGTTTAGCCACTTTAATTTGTTGAAAGAAAAACAGAGAAAACTCATTAAAAAAACACAAGAAACTCTTACCTCATCGTGGAGCAGGACATGTAAGGCATGATAACAGTGAGAAAATCAACAGCGTCATGAGTGGGAAATACAAACTTCGTGCGTACACCAAACCTTTATTCCTCATGCGATGAACACGCAACTTGTTTGTTCCACGAAAAAGAACAAAGTGACAGTTTGACGTCATAATAAGCGTTTAATAAGTTACTTCATAGCTTGCTACAGCGTGCTAATGAGACCCAACAAGGTCGAAACAGCTGTCCAAGGTTGCAATTGTTGGCTTTCAGTTTGGACTCTATCATGTCGTTGCCCCGTTAAGCTTTTCACGTAGTATCAGCCTTGCATCATTGTTTATGACGTAACATGCACGAAACAAATTACGCGAAGCTCGTTACCAGGCCAGACTGCTGATGGTT